>JAYESA010000359.1:0-180000 GCA_036927795.1 Iris macrosiphon
TATATATATATATATATATATATATATATACCTAGGTATATGCATATATGTATTAGATATATATATTTTAGCCTAGATTATAGATAGATATATATGTTTATGCATAGTTAGTTAACTAGAGGGGTAGTTAGTGGGGTATTAGAGAGGTATCTCAATACCTTGAGATATCCAAGGTATTGAGTTTCAAGCGGGATTTTTGAGCAATTGCCTAGGTTTGAGTTTAGAGATAGTTTTTTACATATATATGTATATATTTACACGTGCTAGCATAGGTTTTAGCGAGTTTAGGCGGGGTGCGTAGCGTAGGGTGAGGTATCGGATACCGAGAGTATCCCGGTATCTCAAGGAGGCGAGTTTGAGGGTTTATTAGCTTAATGACCTAGTTTTGACCTAGAATTTTTGGGGCACCCTAGTTTGACCTAGAGTTGACCGTAGTTGACCCGGTTGAACGCCAAAGTCAACTTTTGACCTAGTTTTGACCCATGGTTGACTTTTTGGACCTAGAGTTGACTTTTTTACCCAGATTTTACCGATTTGACCCGTTTGACCTAGAACGACCCTAGAAGCCTATTTTTAATTATTTTATATCTGTTTAACTTATTAGAAACCTCTTTAACCTTGCTTTTTGCAATAGGTTCTTGCGACACCAGTTCGGATCGACAGTTGCTCAGGACGTCAGGCGAGTACATTCTCTGATCGTTTTTATTATCTGATGATTATTATGATTCAGCTTCTAGTATAGTATTATCTGATTTTTCTGGCACAACACGGGTCACAGACTGGAATTTCTGGATTCATTTACTTATGACACGTATATTTCATGTTTCTGGCCTCTCTTCTGGAATCACCTATTGGCATCACCTACAGTTATCACTACAGGCATCACTCATATTTCAGGCTGGACTCATCTTGATTTATGTGTCGGGTCTTGGATCCACTTGTATTAGTCGGGGCAGAAAAATACTCGAGTAGACATGTAAACATTTCCATATGGAATCATCAGGAATCACTCCCTTTGGTCTAATCTGGAATGATAGCAGCCGCGCACCCAGTGCGCGGTGAGCCGTACTTACCCCTAGCCGTTTACCTGTAGAAACAAGTATTTCAAAGACATCGAGTTCATTCTTTATAGTCTGGACTCTCCTGCATTCTTGCTGGTCTCACTTATAGTTTCTGGACTTGACTCACTATATGTATTTTATGCTGGACTCACTACACGTTCATGTGCACGGACTTACTCTTAGTTTAGATTTCTTGTATCTTGCAGTCATTACTATCTTGCTCTGATACTCATGCATCTTTACCTTTATGCACAAGTGACATATATATATTTCTTGTTTATACTTTATTTCATTCACCTTACTACTTGCTATAACTGTTTTATAGTTTTTATCATTTAAATGGAACTGCTGTTAGAGATATACTTGCTCCAGTCCTGACTGGACATATTTTTTCAAAAGTATCTGGAGGAGTGGTATCCAACATTTTATGGACCTGAGCCTGTCGATGGTGCAGACAGGGACCCTCTAGTTTAGGTGTGATTTTCGGATTGGTAGCCGGGATCACTAGGACCTTGTTATTGTTTTTATTAGCTTTTAGCACCGGATTTGTCTCCGGTTTTGGATTGAGACCTTTTATGGTATATTATTTTGGATGATGTATTATTATTATTATTGATGTTGTGGTGTTTTAGCAGCAGTTGTTTAGACTTTGTAGTTGTTAGCCTTCTGTGTTATCTTATCGTGCTTAGATTCGTGATTGAGTACTTGTGATTATCATTATGATATTGCTCCTCCGTTTGGAGTTGAGATCTTGACAGGTTTATATATTGATTGCGTGAGATTGTTAGCTAGATATTTGACCTAGACAGCGTTCTACCGTCGATGCTGCAGCGTAGGCTGGATGTACCCACGACTCATGCCCGATTTTTCGGCTGCGGGTCGTGACACATTTTTTGTGGCAGCCCCATGCAGGTCTCGATTCACGATTAGTGCGATATCGTGGTGGTACAACAACTTAGTTGTACTGCTGCGAGCCTGCTCTAGGATATAGGATCTAGGATGAGAGTGTACTCAATCACGACTAGGAACAATTCTAATCTAATTATTCTAAAATTGTTTCTTTTGAAATATTACTGTCCTTCTTTGATGATATCGTACCTTGCGCCGTATTGACTTCTTTTGATCTGTGTTTAGGATGCCTCCGAAGACACGATCCCATCGTACCGTTCTAGCAGTTGCTACCGAGAGGTCTGCTACCTCTCGTCCAGCTCGTATTTAGGCAGCTGCTACCGCTCCACTCACCACTCCTGCGGTTGAGGGAGCATCTGTTTCTCTCTGGGATCCTCCTTCACCTGTCGATTCGAGGACTACCCCAGTCGTTCCGGTGGTTCCTCCACCACTTCCTGCACCAGTAGATGTCGCACAGTTGTTTGCGTTCTTCAGGGAGATGATGGACGCACAGCACCGTCAGGTGGATGTGATGAGGCTGGGTATTGAGAATGCCCACCAGGTGGCCATGATGGCAGTGGATAGAGTGGCACAGATTCAGCCACAGGCAGATCTGATTCAGCGTCCGAGGCCGGGCAGCATCGTTGACTTCCAGAGGATGCAGCCCAAGGAGTTCTGAGGTACAGAAGGGATCCTATACGCGGATGACTGGATAGAGCAGATTGAAGGCATCTTCAGGCTGGCACAGATTCCAGACAGCATACAGATAGAGGCAGCGGGCAGTCAGATGTTCGACCTTGCTTTGACGTGGTATCACACTGATACGAGGATCGTTGCATCAGGGCTTACTTGGGAGGCTTTTAAGAGGCTTTTTAAGGAGAAGTTTTTCCCAGATGTGGCGCTCAGTGCTTTGGAGAGCCAGTTTGAGGCACTCATCTAGGGGAGCATGATGGTGGACGAGTACGCAGTGGAGTTCTGCCGTATGGGCAGATTTGTGGATGGCTTGAGTGAGGCAGCAAAGGCGAGGAAGTTTCGCAAGGCTTGGTCATGGCGGTCAAGTCTTTGACCAGGAGCGACTGCGAGGCGACTTTCGAGCAGATAGTAGGAGATGCTCAGAGAGCAGAGGAGGACTTGGAGCTCAAGTCCAAGAGAGGCAGGGATAATTCAGGCAGTAGGAGTGGTAGTGCGGGACCAACTAAGCGTCCCTATGTACAGAAGACAACACAGCAGGGTCAGGATCAGAGGGTGCCAACTTATGCCTACTGCAGGAAGGCAGGACACACTTGGGATGTTTGTAGGAGGAGGCTGAAGGTGTGTTTATTCTGTGGATCCGCTGCTCACCAGATGCGAGATTGTCCTACTGAACCTCCATTGGGTGGAGCACAGGATCAGAGAGTTGGAACTAGGCCACCTGTGGCACAGCATCATGCCCCACACCAGCAGAGGGATACACCCCAACAGGGCAGGGCTTATGCGTTGACGGTCGAGGAGGCCGATGCTACGGGTGTCGGGTTAGCAGGTCTGTCTCTTTGTTCTTCTTTTTGTCCTTTTTATTCCTTGTGGTATGCTTCGTTAGTACCTGTTAGACTTTTCTATTTGTGCTATGGTAGATAGTGTAGTGACCCTGATTGAGACTGTGATAACACGACCAGTAGGACCATGATCTTGTATGTTGTTTAGGTAGAAATTCTTGACTGTGATTGTTGGGGGTTTGACCTAGAGGGAGTGTGATTTACTTTAAATTTTGAGGACAAAATTTTCTAAGGAGGATAGGCTTGTCACTACCCCATTTCCTGAGCCGGATATTTTTTTATTTTAATTTAGTTAATTGTATATTATTTATAATTCATTGTATTTATATTTAATTAATGATTGTATTTTTTTATATTGATTATTTTAGGGTTTTGGCTAGCCTGGACCCATGTCAGACCCTAGTGGACCTATGATCGACCCAATCCATACCCTTGTGAGACCTATTTTTTGGGTTTAGAATATTTATTATATTTTTAGTGGGTTAGTTGGAGAGATTTGGAGTTAGTTTGAGTGCTTTTGGAACCCTGAACCCAAAATCCAAGTTAGGGGAGGGCATTTTGGTAATTTTCCACTTTGTAAACCCTTATATCACACCATGGCCGGTTCCCGCACCCCCTCACCCATGAAAAATAGCAGCCCCAGCCTCCCCATTCTCTTCATCTTCACTTCTTCTTCTTCTTCTTCTTCTTCTTCTTCTTCTCCACTACTTCTTTCTTCTTCCTTTCTTCTCCCAACTTCATGTAAGTGCCCTATTCCTCTTCTTTCTTCTTCTATTCTCCATGGTTGTTAACCTTAATCCTATATTTTTTTCTCTAACCTAGGTGGATAGAGCTTAGATTTGGTGTTGGAGCTTGGATTGGAAGCTTGGAAGCTTGGTTTGGTGGATTTGGAGGTTTTTAGAGACTTTGGCTTGGGATTCCAACTCCCAAGAGGTAAAACCTGATTTTTCCCCTTGTAATTACTCTTATATAGTGTAATTAATAGTTTAAAACCTTCATAGACCTTAGGGCTACCCGTGGGAGGAAGTTGGAACTAGTTTGGTTGTGTTTGGAGACTTTGACACTAGGTTTTGTGTCAATTTCGGGTGGAATCCGAAACTGGCCCAATTTTGGGTGATGCCCTAGGTTAAACGGACCTAGGTAGACATTGTCGGGTGTCTTAAGGGTGAGTGCGTGTCTTCGTTCGGGCACGTGAAGTCATGTCGCGGAGAAACGGGCGTTTCGGGCATTTTTAGGGTTTTCGTCGTCGCCGGTTCTAAGTGCGTGGCGCGTTTTCGCCACGGGCCTAAAATCGACGCGTTAGCATTTTTTCTAGGATCTAGACATCGTTTAGAATCCGTGGATAAATTTTGGGTCGATTCTGAGTTGGTTTGGTGTACGTTTCAGGAGGTTTTCCGAACCGCACACCACGTGTTCGTCGAAATGACCGAACGGCCATTTCGGCGGGGTTTCTTAGTTTCGGGCTTGTGCGCGTGTTGGGTTAGCTTTTGGGAGTGTGTGCTAGAATTTTTGGATTATATTTTATATATATTTATGTGTTAGTGCGTGTAGGGGTCGTTGGGCGCGTGTTGGTGGGGCGTTGTGCGTTGTATTGTGTGTTGTGTGTGTGTTGTGTTTATATATATATATATATATATATATATATATATATATATATATATATTTGTGTGTGTTTCTATATATATATTTATATATGTATGTGTATTTTTATGTATATGTGAGTGTGTTAATGAATGTTTGTGTGAGTGTGTGTTGGTGTTAGTGTATGTGTAGGTGAGTGTGTGTGTGAGTGTGAGTGAGTGTTTATATATATATATATATATATATATATATATATATATATATGAGTCATTACTATCTTGCTCTGATACTCATGCATCTTTACCTTTATGCACAAGTGACATATATATATTTCTTGTTTATACTTTATTTCATTCACCTTGCTACTTGCTATAACTGTTTTATAGTTTTTATCATTTAAATGGAACTGCTGTTAGAGATGTACTTGCTCCAGTCCTGACTGGACATATTTTTTCAAAAGTATCTGGAGGAGTGGTATCCAATGTTTTATGGACCTGAGCCTGTCGATGGTGCAGACAGGGACCCTCTAGTTTAGGTATGATTTTCGGGTTGGTAGCCAAGATCACTAGGACCTTGTTATTATTTTTATTAGCTTTTAGCACCGGATTTGTCTCCGGTTTTGGATTGAGACCTTTTATGGTATATTATTTTGGATGATGTATTATTATTATTATTGATGTTGTGGTGTTTTAGCAGCAGTTGTTTAGACTTTGTAGTTGTTAGCCTTCTGTGTTATCTTATCGTGCTTAGATTCGTGATTGAGTACTTGTGATTATCATTATGATATTGCTCCTCCGTTTGGAGTTGAGATCTTGACAGGTTTATATATTGATTGCGTGAGATTGTTAGCTAGATATTTGACCTAGATAATTTCTATCGCCGATGCTGCGGCGTAGGCTGGACGTACCCACGACTCATGCCCGATTTTTTGGGTGCGGGTCGTAACAATGATGCCTCCAAAGACACAGTCTCATCGTACCATTCCAGCAACTGCCTCCGAGAGGTCTGCTACCTCTCGTCCTACTCGACGTCAGGCGGCCGCAATCGCTCCACTCACCACTCCTGCGGTTGAGGGAGCATCTGTTTCTCTCGGAGATCCTCTTCCTCCTATCGATCCGAGAGTTACCCCAGTTGTTTCAGTGGTACCTCTTCCACCACCTCCTGTACCAGTAGATGCCGTACAGTTGTTTGCGTTCTTCAGAGAGATGATGGACGCACAACACCGTCAGGAAGATGTGATTAGGTTGGAAATTGAGAATGCTCACCAGGTGGCTATGATGGCGGTAGACAGAGTAGCCCTGGTCCAGCCACAGGCAGAGCAGGCTCAGCATCCGAGACCGGGCAACATTATTGACTTTCAAAGGATGCGGCCAAGGAGTTCCGGGGAACATAGGGAATCCTGTACGCGGACGACTGGATCGAGCACATTGAGGGCATTTTTAGGCTGACACTGATCCCAGCCAGTATGCATATTGAGACAGCGGGCAGCCAGATGTTCGTTCTTGCCCTTATGTGGTATCACACAGATACGAGGATAGCAGTACCGGGACTGACTTGGGAGTCTTTCAAGAAGCTTTTCAAGGAGAAGTTCTTCCCTGTTGTGGCTCTCAGTGCTTTGGAGAGCCAGTTTGAGGTGCTCGTCCAGGGAAGCATGCTGGTGGACGAGTATGCAGCAGAGTTCTGCCGTCTGGGAAGATTTGTAGAGGGTTTGAGCGAGGCAGCGAAGGAGAAAAAGTTTTGCAAGGGTTTGGTCATGGCGGTCAAGTCCTTGACTAGGGGTGACCGCGAGGCGACCTTCGAGCAGATAGTGAGTGATGCTCAGAGGGCAGAGGACGACTTGGAGCTGAAGACCAAGAGGAGTAGAGATGCTTCTGGAGCAGGCAGCAGTACCGGCCCAGCCAAGAGGCCGTTCCAGCAGACTCAGCAGCACAAGGGTCAGGGTCGTGCGCCCTTCCGGCAGGCGCCCCAGCAGTAGAGGCAGGGACAGCAGCAGGGTCAGAGGCAGCCTATTATTTGCCCTTTCTGTAGGAAGCTGGAGCACGGATGGGATATTTGCAGGAAGAGGCTGGGCAGATGTCTGTTATGTGGCACAGCAGATCACCAGCTGAAGGATTGTCCTTCAGTACTTGCTCGTACAGCTCAGGGCGGAGGAGTCGCTCAGAGGGAACCAGCTAGAGCACCTGGAGCACAGCAGAGAGGACAGCCTTTGCAGACTCAGCAGCAGAGGTTTGCCCAGCACTAGCAGCAGCACAGAGGAGGACAGCAAGGACAAGCTTTTGCCCTGACTGTAGACGAGGCCGAGCCCGTTGGTGATGTGATCTTAGGTTCTGTTCTTCTTGATTCCATTCCAACACTTGCTTTATTTAATTCCGGTGCTTCCCATAGCTTTGTGTCTGTATCTTTTGCTGTTAGACATGATCTTGTTGCTGAACCTTTAGCTAGACAATACAAGATCACGACCGGGGGTGACATCATCCTAGTTAGTGATGTTTGTAGAAACCGGAGAGTTACCTTAGGAGGCCGGGAGTTGAGTGTGTGCCTACTTGTAATGCCACTTCCGAGCTACGATATTTTACTCGGGATGGATTGGTTGAGTATGCACCGTGCTAGTATAGATTATTGTGGAGGCAGAGTGTTGTTTAGTCCGCCGGGTGAGCCAGAGTTTGAGTTTGCCAGAGGAGCAGCGGAGCAGAGCGAGGGAGTCTTCTGCGGAGCCCTGGTGGTAGAGTCGAGGTTGCCACATCCACTGATAGCCGAGTTCATGGATGTCTTTCCGGAGGCGTTAATAGGGTTACCTCCGGACAGCGATGTGAAGTTCTCTATAGACTTGGTCCCAGGCGCGGAGCCGATATCCCAGCACATCTATAGAGTCAGCAACAGTGAGCTGATAGTGTTGAAGAAGCAGGTGGATGAGCTCCAGGACAAGGGATTTATCAGATCTAGTTCTTCTCCGTGAGGTGCTCCGATATTTTTTGTGCCGAAGAAGGATGGGTCGATACAGATGTGTATCAACTACAGGGCTCCGAACAATCTCATAATCAAGAACAAGTATCCGCTGTCACGTATTGATGATCTTTTTAACTAGTTGAGTGGAGCGATGGTATTTTCCAGGATTGATCTGAGGACAGGCTACCACCAGGTGAAAGTCAGGCGGGAGGATATTCCGAAGATAGCTTTTTGGACCAGGTATGGATAGTATGAGTTCATGGTGATGCCGTTTGGGTTGACTAATGCCCCGGCAGTGTTCATGAATCTGATGAACAAGGTGTTCCATCAATATCTGGACAGGTTTGTGGTGGTATTTATAGATGATATTTTGGTGTATTCGAAGACCCCAGAGGAGTATGAGGAGCATCTGAGGATAGTGTTGGAGACTCTCAGGAAGGTGAAGGTTTATGGAAAGCTTTCGAAGTGCGAGTTCTTCCTTGACAAGGTTGAATTCCTTGATCATGTGGTGACTGGAGAGGGAATCTCGGTGGATCCGGGGAAGATCATGGCAGTTCAGGCATGGAGTGCTCCGAGTTCAGTAGCAGAGGTCAGGAGTTTCCTGGGGCTGGCATGTTACTACAGGAGATTTGTTCAGGATTTTTTCCGGATTGCAGAGCCGTTGTCTAGGCTGACCCGAAAGGACATGGAGTTTGTTTGGTCAGAGGAGTGCCAGATCGCCTTTGATGAGCTGAAGAGGAGGTTGACGACAGCTCCAGTGTTGACGTTGCCATCAGGGTCTGGAGGATTCACTATTTATAGTGATGCATCAGGGAAGGGACTGGGTTGTGTGTTACAGCAGAATGAGAGGGTGATTGCCTATGCTTCTAGGCAATTACATCCTCTTGAGAAGAACTACCCTACCCACGATTTGGAGTTGGCAGCGGTCATCTTTGCTCTGAAGTTGTGAAAATACTATTTATACGGAGAGCGTGTGGAGATCTTCACAGACCACAAGAGCTTGAAGTATGTGTTTACCCAAAAAGAGCTGAACATGAGGCAGAGGAGATGGTTGGAGTTGATGAAAGACTTTGACATATTATTGTAGTACCATCCAGGGAAGGCGAACGTAGTTGCAGATGCGCTGAGCAGGTATCTGGTAGCTATGTGCCTGACTACAGATCATTATCTTCTGGCAGATCTAGAGAGCTTAGGCATTGAGGTGATAGTGCCTGGAGTTGAGATATAGATGTGGGGACTGCAATTTCAGTTAGAGTTGGTAGACCGGATCAGGGCTACACAGTTTGAGGATGAGTCCCAGAGGAGCATCAGGGCGCAGGTTCAGATTAGATTATACCATTGCTGATGATGGTTTATTGTGGCACGGTACCAGGTTGTGTGTGCAGAGTGGGTCATTGCGCGAGGAGGTTCTTCAGGAGGCGCATCGATCCCAGTACTCTATGAATCCAGGTGCCAACAAGATGTATAGAGATCTGAGAGAGCATGTATGGTGGTATGGGATAAAGCGGGAGGTAGCGTGCTTCGTATCCCGATGCTTAGTATGCCAACAGGTGAAGGCGGAGAGGCAGAGGCCAGGAGGATTGCTCCAGCCGTTACCTATTTCGGAGTGGAAATGGGAGCATGTGACCATGGATTTTGTTTCTGGACTTCCCCGTTCTCCAGGAGGGAAAGATGCGATTTGGGTCATCGTAGACAGGTTGACCAAATTGGCCCACTTTCTACCATTCAAAGTGGGTACGTCTACGGAGAGGCTAGCAGAGATGTATGTGCGTCAGATAGTCAGACTGCATGGAGTTCCTGTGAGCATAGTATCAGACCAGGACAGTTGCTTTACTTTGCATTTCTGGAGGAGTCTGCAGGCTAGCTTGGGCACCCAGCTCAAGTTTAGTAGTGTATATCACCCACAGACAGACGGTCAGTCAGAGAGGACCATTCAGACACTCGAGGACATGCTTCGCACTCGTGTTCTGGATTTCAGAGGCTCTTGGAAGGATCACTTACACTTGATAGAGTTTGCTTACAACAACAGCTACCAAGCCAGTATCAAGATGTCACCATTCGAGGCGTTGTATGGACGGAGGTGTCGTACTCCGTTATCATGGGATGATGTAGGCGAGAGAGCTTTGCTTGGCCCGGAGATGGTAGTGGATGCGGCAGAGAAGGTCAAGTTCATTAGAGATAGACTTCGGGTGGCGTAGGACAGGCAGCGGCATTGGGCCGATAGCCACCGGAGAACCTTCCTAAACCTTAAGGCTACCCGTGGGAGGAAGTTAGAACTTGTTTGGTTGTGTTTGGAGACTTTGACATTAGATTTTGTGTCAATTTTGGGTGAAATCCGAGATTGGCCTAATTTTGGGTGATGCCCTAGGTTAGACGCACCTAGGTAGACGTGCTTGGGTGTCTTGAGGGTAAGTACGTGTATCCGTTCGGACACGTGAGGTCGTGTAGCAAAGATTTGGGCATTTCGGGCTATTTGGGGATTTTCGTCGTCGTAGGTTCTATGTGCGTGCGCATTTTTGTCACGGACCTAGAATTGGCGAGTTAGCATTTTTTTCTAGGTTCTAGACCTCGATTAGAACTCTTGGATAAATTTTGGGTCAATTCCGAGTAGGTTTGGTGTGTGTTTCACGAGGTTTCGTGAATTGCACTCCACGTGTTCGTCGAAATGACCGAATGGCCATTTCGACTTGGTTTCTAGGTTTCGGGCTTGTGCACCCATTGGTTTAGCTTCGGAGAGTGTGCTAGAGTTCTCGAGTTATATTTTATATATTTATATATATTTATAGGTTTTTGGATCGTTGTGCGTGCGTTGGTGTTGTGTTTAAGTGTTTGTATATATGTATATATGAGTCTATATATATATATATATATATATATATATATATATATATATATATATATATATGTGTGTGTGTGTGTGTGTGTGTGTGTGTGTTTGTATATGTATATATGTATTTGTGTAAGTATATCTATATATATATAAGTGAGTGTGTTTATGTATATATGAGTCTATATATATATATATATATATATATATATATATGTATCTGTGTCTATATATATATGTGTGTGTGTGTCTATATATATATAAGTGTGTGTGTACCTATATACATATGTGTATAAGTGTGTGTGTATATATATATATATATATATATATATATGTGTGTGTGTGTGTGTGTGTGTGTGTGTGTGGTATGTCGCGGGGGGAGTAGAAGAGCAGCGAGGCAGCTGCAGCAGCATAGAAAGGGGGGGGGGGGCAGGCAGTAGATGAGCTTGCAGCAGCAGCTAAGCAAGATGGCAGCAGTAGCAGGCAGTAGGTGAGCAGAGCAGCAACAGATTAAGAGCAGCAGTAGCAGCGAGAGGGGGGAGATGAAGGGGCAGCAGCCATGGAGTGGCACCAGCAGCTAGATGGAGGCCTGCAGCAGAAGCATTGCAGCATCTAGAGCAGCGCAGCGCTAGCAGGTAGCTGCTGCAGTGGCAGCTGTAGCCAACTGCAGCAGCAGTAGCAGCAGCAGTAAGCGCAAGCTAGCGCAGCAGCAGCGAGGCACTAGAGCACTAGCAGTAGCAGGTAGCTAGAGGGAGATATATATATATATATATATATATATATATATATATATATATATATATATATATACTAATCTATGTATCTATCTAGCTATATATATATATACATAGATTAGTATATATATATACATAGATTAGTATATATATATATATACATATATATATATATATATATATATATATATATATATATATATATATATATATGTGTGTGTGTGTGTGTGTGTGTGTGTGTGTGTGTGGTATGTCGCGGGGGGAGTAGAAGAGCAGCGAGGCAGCTGCAGCAGCATAGAAAGGGGGGGGGGGCAGGCAGTAGATGAGCTTGCAGCAGCAGCTAAGCAAGATGGCAGCAGTAGCAGGCAGTAGGTGAGCAGAGCAGCAACAGATTAAGAGCAGCAGTAGCAGCGAGAGGGGGGAGATGAAGGGGCAGCAGCCATGGAGTGGCACCAACAGCTAGATGGAGGCCTGCAGCAGAAGCATTGCAGCATCTAGAGCAGCGCAGCGCTAGCAGGTAGCTGCTGCAGTGGCAGCTGTAGCCAACTACAGCAGCAGTAGCAGCAGCAGTAAGCGCAAGCTAGCGCAAGCAGCAGCGAGGCACTAGAGCACTAGCAGTAGCAGGTAGCTAGAGGGAGATATATATATATATATATATATATATATATATATATATATATATATATATATATATATATATATATATATATATATATATATATATATATATATATAGCTAGATAGATACATAGATTAGTATATATATATATATATATATATATGTGTGTGTGTGTGTGTGTGTATGTGTGGTTATATATATAGATATGTAAATAGTTATATGCTTATGTGTTTATATATATATATATTTTAGCCTAGATATATAGCTAGGTATATATATTTATGCTAGATAGTTAGCTAGTTAGTAGTGTTAGAGAGGGGTAGTGGATATCTCAATACCTTGAGATATCAAGGTATCTCAATACCTTGAGATACCCAAGGTATTGAGTATCGGAGCGAGATTTTTGAGCATTTGCCTAGGAATAAGGTTAGAGTTGGGTTTTTATGTATTGGTGTATATATTTACGCGTGTTAGCATAGGTGTTAGTGGGTATAGGCGGGGTGTGTAGCATAGGTCGAGGTATCGGATACCGAGGGTATCCCGGTATCTCAAAGAGGCGAGTTTGAGGGTTTACTAGCTTAATGAGCTAGTTTTGACCTAGAATTTTAGGGGCACCCTAGTTTGACCTAGCGTTGACCATAATTGTCCCCGTTGACCGCAAAAGTCAATGTTTGACCTAGTTTTGACCCAGAGTTGAATTTTTGGACCTCAGGTTGACTTTTTGATCCAAATTTTACCGGTTTGACCCGTTCGACCTAGAATACCCCTAGAACCTTGTTTTTAGTTATTTTATATCAGTTTAACTATTTAGAATCGTATTTAACCTTATTTTTCGCAATAGATTCTTTTGACGTCAGTCCGGATCTCGATCCTCACTAGTTGCTCTGGACGTCAAGCGAGTACCTACCTCTGATTGTTTCTATTTCATGATAGCATATGTATCACCTGTTCTAGAACTGTAATACTTGATTCTGACACATTGTTACATGAGCTGGTACTAGTGGATCCCGTCATGAGATATTATCCCCCTTACCGTATTCAGCGGGTACTCTATCACGTATATTTCATCATGTGCTTCGGGTATTGATTCTCATGTGCTATCATGTGCTTCATGTGCTCTCACCTTCATGTGCGCGTGTTATTTATCATGTACGTAGCGTGTCTTAGTTGGATCCAAGAGTATTAGTGGGGGAGGGGAGTAGGAGTTGGTTATGTGATCAAAGCCAAACAATATTCATGTGTATGTCGGTTATGCAACTCACGCATAGCGGACTTATCGTAGATTATTCATGTGCAACCTAAGCCGACCACATAACAAAATTGTGCTCAAGGCACTTAGCTAGTATTCCTATTTTCTCACATGCAGTTACTTCTCTACTACTTGTATTGTTTCCCCAGTTTTACATTGCAGCTACTTTATCTGCTCCACTATGTATTTATCTTCCTGTGCATCTTGTATACTTTTCTATTGCTAGTCATATACACCTTACCATGTATTTGGAGTTGTTTTCAGAGTTATGTACTTCGCTCTAGTCCTGACTGGGCATATTTTTTTCAGAGGATCCTGAGTATTTTTGTCCGATATTCTACGGGCCGAGCGTCGAGGAGTGTTGTGACCCGGAGATTGAGGAGAAGCCCGTCGAGGAGACGCCGTTAGCACCCTAGTTAGCTAGGTAGGTTTTTCTGGGTTGTTTCCAGTTGATATTTTTGGATGACTGTATTTATTATTTTGTTGCTTCTGTGATATTGTAGACTTTAGACTTGGACTGTATATTGGATATTGTACTTGCTATCTTTGGTTCTTGTTTCCTTGTGCTATCTTATCGTGCTTTTACTCTTTCCCTAGTTATTGTGATTGAGTATTCATATATATTGCGTGGTTGCCCTCCTTTTGGAGAGGTTATATTGACATATTTTGTGAGTTATAGATATTGTGACCTAGAACGGACCTTTACAGCGTTCTACCATCGATTCTGCGGCGTAGGCTGGACGTACCCACGATTCATGCCCAATTTTTTGTGTGTGGGTTGTGACACATTTTTGGTGGCGGCCCATGCAAGGTCTAGTATGCAGGTCTAGTTTCTAGGTCTACCTGCAATAGGATATAGGATATAGGCTGAGAGAGAGTGTGCTCAATCACAACTAGGACCCTTCCTGATTTTTATTATCTTCAATTTTTCTGAAATTGTTTTCTTTTGCAATTTTACTGTCCTTCTTTGATGATATCGTATCTTGCACCATATTGACTTCTTTTGATCTGTGTTCAAGATGCCTCCGAAGAAACGGTCTTATCGTACCGTTCCAGCAGCTGCCTCCGAGAGGTCTGCTACCTCTCGTCCTGCTCGACGTCAGGCAGCCGGTACCGCTCCACTCGCCACTCCTGTGGTTGAGGGAGCATCTGTTTCTCTCAGAGATTCTCTTCCTCCTATCGATCCGAGAGTTACCCCAGTTGTTCCGGTGGTACCTCTTCCACCACCTCCTGTACCAGTAGATGCACCATAGTTGTTTGCGTTCTTCAGAGAGATGATGGATACGCAGCATCGTTAGGCAGATGTGATAAGGTTGGGCATTGAGAATGCTCACCAGGTGGCCATGACGGCGGTAGACAGAGTGGCCCAGGTCCAGCCACAGGCAGAGCAGGCTCAGCATCCGAGGCCGGGCAGCATTATTGACTTTCAGAGGATGCGGCCCAAGGAGTTCCGGGGTACAGAGGGGATCCTGTATGCGGACGACTGGATCGAGCAAATTGAGGGCATCTTTAGGCTGGCACTGATCCCAGCCAGTATGCAGATTGAGGCAGCGGGCAGCCAGATGTTCGATCTTGCCCTTACGTGGTATCCCACAGATACGAGGATAGCAGTACCGGGACTGACTTGGGAGGCTTTCAAGAAGCATTTCAAGGAGAAGTTCTTCCCGGATGTGTCTCTCAGTGCTTTGGAGAGCCAGTTTGAGGCACTCGTCCAGGGAAGCATGCTGGTGGACGAGTATGCAGCAGAGTTCTGCCGTCTTGGCAGATTTGTAGAGGGTTTGAGCGAGGCAGCTAAGGTGCGAAAGTTCCGCAAGGGTTTGGTCATGGCGGTCAAGTCCTTGACTAGGAGTGACCGCGAGGCGACCTTTGAGCAGATAGTGAGTGATGCTCAGAGGGCAGAGGACGACTTGGATCTGAAGACCAAGAGGAATAGAGATTCTTCTGGAGCAGGCAGCAGTGCAGGCCCAGCCAAGAGGCCGTTCCAGCAGACTCAGCAGCACCAGGGTCAGGGTCGTGCGCCCTTCCGGCAGGCGCCCCAGCAGCAGAGGCAGGGACAGCAACAGGGTCAGAGGCAGCCCATTATTTGCCCTTTTTGTAGGAAGTTGGGGCACGGATGGGACATTTGCAAGAAAATGCTGGGCAGATGTCTGTTATGTGGCACAGCAGATCACCAGCTGAAGGATTGTCCTTCAGCACTTGCTCGTACAGCTCATGGCGGAGGAGCCGCTCAGAAGGGACCAGCCAGAGCACCTGCAGAACACAGCAGAGAGGACAGCCTTTGCAGACTCAGCAGCAGAGGTTTGCCCAGCACCAGCAGCAGCACAGAGGAGGACAGCAAGGGCGAGCTTTTGCCCTGACTGTAGACGAGGTCGAGCCCGTTGGTGATGTGATCTCAGGTTCTGTTCTTCTTGATTCCATTTCAACACTTGTTTTATTTGATTCTGGTGCTTCCCATAGATTTGTATCTGTATCTTTTGTTGTTAGACACCATCTTGTTGCTGAAACTTTAGCTAGACTCTGTAAAATCACGACCGGGGGTGGCATCATCCTAGTTAGTGATATCTGCAGAAACCAGAGAGTTACCTTGGGAGGCCGGGAGTTGAGTGTGTGCCTACTCATAATGCCACTTTCGAGCTACGATATTGTACTCGGGATGGATTGGTTGAGTATGCACCGTGCTAGTATAGATTATCGTGGAGGCAGAGTGTTGTTTAGTCCGCCGGGTGAGCCAGAGTTTGAGTTTGCCAGAGGAGCAGCGGAGCAGAGCAAATAAACCGTAAATAATTGGTATATTAGTTTGTTGTATCTGGGTTTTGACATGGACACAGTCATAGTTAGGGGTGAGAATTATTTGGTTCGGTTTAAAAAAATTGGTATATTTAGTTACTATATATATTAGCAAAAAAAAAAGCACAAATAAACCGATCAAAAAATCTAATTATTTTATAGTCGTTTATAATTATACTTTAGAGTACTAATATGAATAGTAATTAGTAGTTACTATAATTAGGTACTAAGTACTTACTAGGTGCGCTAAAGCGGCTGAGGAAAGAGAAGCAAGTAGATATAGAATTGCGAATCGAAATATCGGCCATATCGTCGGTTTCGGATCGGAGTATCAGATTTTTTGTATCAAAAAAAACAAATAATTATTAATAAATTAATAATATTTTAGAAAATATATTTCATACATTTATCCATAATTTTAAGTGTTGTTTCTTAGTAGTTGTGAAATTTAATGAAATAGTGGTCACCCTTGTCGATTAGTTTACATGTGATAGATAAGTTTATTTTTAACTTGCTTTTACAACCTTACTATTCTAAGGCATATATCGACCATATTCAGATGAATATCGAGAAAGTATTATTTTGGATACGTGTAAAACAAGTATCCTAACTCTAGCTTTTACAATATTTAGTTCTTTATGAAACTTCTTCATCGAGTATCTTAACTAAATAATCCTTTATCAAATATCTTAACTCATATTGAATCTAATTAATCCATATTGTTTGAATTAATATATATGGTATATGCATAATCAATGAGTCAATACTTAGTTGACCGATGATGGATGTACAATCGGCGATATGAGAGTATGATTGTTTGACAAATGATTTCATGGTGGGCGTTGATAAATTTCTTAAATACGCCCGTAGTCAACCTCATTTCATGGATGTGAGGCTCATCAAGTGTCTTTGTGTCAAATGTTGTAATATACCATTCAAAGAGGTGGATCTCGTAAGGGAGCATCTCTACAAGAAGGGTTTCGTACTGAACTACAAGAAGTGGACGGCTCAAGGAGAACCTTTATTTTTGCAATATCATCATTCCTCCAATACGGAGATAGAAGAGTCATCTCTCGGAGATAACTTTGAATATCGATCGCGAAACCTGGCGCGTGAGTATTTATTGCGGCCGTCCAAGTTTTGATCTGGAGGAACCTAATCCTGATGTGAAAGAATTTTATGATATGTTCAAAAATGCCGATACTCCGTTATATATATCCGGGTTGTGATTCTCATTCTGCCTTGTCGTGGTGATGCAGCTATTAAACCTAAAGTCTGATTTTAACTTGTCACAGGAATGCTACGACTGGATAATTCAGTTTGTTAGAGAGTTATTGCCAAAAGGATCGAATGAGTTGCCTAAAAACTTCTACAAGTCGAAGATGATGATACGAAAACTCGGATTAGGCTACAAAAAGATAGATTATTGTCGAAACGGTTGCATGTTGTACTATAAGGAGAACAATGATAAAGATAAATGTATATTCTATCATGCGAACCGGTATAAGCCAATTCGGGGCAAAGGAAAGTCAATTTTTCGAGCAAGGTTGCGTTCCTTCAAGTATATGCAGTTTTTATCGATCATAAAGAGGCTGTAGAGGATGTATATGTCCGTAAATAATCACAATATATTATATGGCATAACAAGGAACAAAAGATGGATGAAGGAGAATTATCTCATCCTTCCGATGGAGAGGCATAAAAATATTTTGATTTGTGTCATCCTGAATTTGCTGCGGAGGCCAGGAATATCCGGTTGGGTTTATATTCTGATGAATTCACTCATTTCGGATAGTCGGGATCAAGGTACTCTTGTTGGCTGATGATTTTGACTCCTTACAATCTACTACCGTGGATGTACATGAAGACTCCTTACATGTTCTTGACACTTATCATACCCGGTCCAAAATCCAAAGAAGAACATCGATATCTACTTGTAGCCATTGGTGGATGAGTTAAAACAATTGTGGCAATTCAGCGTTCAGATATATGATATATTGAAGGAGCATAACTTTCTGATGAGAGCATCTCTCATGTGGACCATCAACAAATTTCTAACATATTGGATATTATCGGGGTGGAGTACTCATGGTACTTTGTCTTGTCCGATATGTTTGGAAAAGAGTAAGACATTTCGTTTCCTGAATGGAGGAAATGCATGTTTTTTTATTATCACCGTCAGTTTCTTCCTGCGTCGCATCCGTAAAAAATGAACAAAGATGCCTTTTGAGCTGGTAAACAAGAACTATCTCCCCCCCTTTGAGACAGACATGAGACAAAGTTTGGAAAGAGGTAGATGGATTGCCGATTATGACGAAAGATCCGATATCGGCTGATCACTTTGAAGGGTTCGAACATAGGAATAAATGGACGAAGCAGAGTATCTTTTGGGACTTACCTTATTGGATTGACAATCTTATAAGGTACAATCTTGATGTCATACATATCGAAAAGAATATATTCAACAATATCTTCAATACGGTGATGGATATCAAGAAAAAAATGAAAGACAATATCAAAGTAAGAAAGGAATTAGAAATTATTTGTAGGCGTTCAAATTTGCACATAAAATGAAATGGCAACGGCAATTGGGTCAAGCCTCCAGCGCCATTTACAATGAGTAGGGATGATAAATTGATAATATACAACTGGTTTTCAAAGATGAGATTTTCTGACGGCTACGTACATACATATGCATTAGCTTAGATATTTGTTTAATTATTTCATGATACGATTATTATTTATTTCATTATCACACTAGTATTTACTTATTTCACTATACCATTACTTTATAATTATCTGTTTAATGATGCCATTTTTTTATTTGCTGCATATTTACCTATAGTATGGCGGGATGAGGACGACGACAAGTTCAGAGAGGATCATTGTCACGCCCCAGTCCCAAAATACCAAGGGACTAACCACGTGGCAATGGCCAGCAACATAACTCCAATGGGCAGCCCAATTTAATGGAACAGTTAGAGTGCACTTAAGCTGTAAATAATATAAATATAAGTCTACACCATCTATCTTAGTATAGTTCTAATCTCATCCATAGAAAGTAAACAAAATACAATATAATAGACCAGTCAAGATAATAGATAACAAAATATAGTCCATTATCAATTCCAAATAAGTAGTGTCTCGGGGAACAACCCGTAACAATAAAGAAAAGAGAATAACACCAAATACATATGTCTATAAGTCCAAATATGAAATAACATTAAGCATAAATAACTAATTAAGTAACTGAGTACCCAGGAGAAATCCTTTGGCACAACCTAGTCCTCTGGTGCCAGTACCGTTCCAACGTCAGATCTTGTCCCTTAAATCTCTGGGTAATCCTCCTTTGCTATACCAGGGGATATAATCCGGATCCAGGTCCTCAGGGAACGTAGCAAGGTACAAGAATAATTCAAGCCAAAGTACAGTAAATAAAATAAGTGTGCTCAGGGTATCTAACATAATCCATATAAGTAAAATGCAAATGAGAATGTACTCGTCCGTTAAACCACCGGGTTTCATACATATACTAGGGGTACTAGTGATAGTAGTAATAATAGTAGTTGATACGTACAAGCCCCGTCAAGGTACCTGCAATACTATAATACTTGTAGAGTTTGGTAGCCTAGTGGTATGGTAAGTTCTCCCCAACCCCATGTACCTCACGTCTTATGTCATGAAACACAAGACAATCACTATCTATGTCTCAAGTCCAGTTGTAAATAATATCATGTCAACTTGCACATGTCTCAAGTCATGTCCTAAAATAGAAGCCAAAATCCTCTAATATCTTAAGTGAGGCTTCTGTACATGAGAGTCGTGTATAGTGTCCTAAGGTAATTAGTGCAAGTATTGTACGTATACGGTATACGATGATAATGCAATCTAACGATACTCGACTCCGCGTACGAAAGTCGGCCCCCGAATATGATTCAGAAGCAAAGTATCGTCACGGTCCTAGGGTCACAATTGAGTACATGTATTAAAATATAAACTATAAATTATATTTAAAACTTAGCACAATTTACTAAGACTAAGGCAATGTATTGCCAGCTGCCTGATGCTGCGTTGTAGCAGATCCAAAGTTTACGTCCGATGGTGCTGCGACACCCATGTGTCCTTCCACCATTAATTAAATTATTTCTAATTCTACCATTATCTACTTTATGTAAAATTATATAGTCGATATACACACATCAACATAATAGCAACGTTCGTGCCAATAATTCCAACAGTCGCACAACTTTAGTTAACGTGCCAACAACCACATACCATAATATTGTTTAAAATATTGTAAGAACCTCGTAAATTGATATACCACGCATATATATAGACCTTTACATGTAATTAAATAACGTATTCCTACACATACGTAGGTAGTGTTCAATATTGCAAAATGCTATACAACGCTAACCAGCTGATTAAGCATGCATAGAATTATTTTATTTCACGAA
Organism: Iris macrosiphon; assembly: GCA_036927795.1. Taxonomy (NCBI): domain Eukaryota; kingdom Viridiplantae; phylum Streptophyta; class Magnoliopsida; order Asparagales; family Iridaceae; genus Iris; species Iris macrosiphon. The sequence continues at coordinate 20,682 of JAYESA010000359.1, forward strand.
TTAACTTCTTAAAATACAAAAATAAATAGGATTAATATTCTAAAATTTATTTTATTTATTAATAAAAATTTATGCTCACTTTTATATAAATTCAATCTTATGTGCGTGTAATAAACTATTCTTAGTCAACATTACCATGTATGTACTCTACCCTTCTTTAGTTCATCAACTAAGTCTCCAAAGATATGTTTTAATACATATATAATTATTATTTTTAATAATAATATTCTAAAATTAATTTAAATATAATGAACAACACATTTTTTATAGTACAATAACATAACATGTACACTAGTTTACCAATATTAGCCATACAACCTACATATCAATCATTCATACTTTAAAAATAATAAAATACACATTTTGATATGTATAATATTCTGATTTAATACACATATAATTCTTGAATTTATTTTATAATAGAAAAAACTTATTTTTAATATTATAAAATTAATACAATATTCCTACAATTATACTATTATTATACATGCAACTTTCATCCATTCTCTATACTTTTAACCCCAAAAATATATATTTTAATATGTATATATTCTGAAATTAATGAATATAATTTTGAAATAATTAACCATAAAATTTTGAAATTTACTATAGTGCAACTACTCATTAAAAAAATATGCATGCACTAGTTAACAAGTAGTATATTTTATCAAAGCATGGAGATAAGTACCTTACTCTAATGAAATAACTTAAAAGAAATTAAGAATGGATGTAGGAGGGATGAGGGTGATACCTATGAACTTAGTTGAGGTTGCATGGAATTCAGTGGAACTCCGGCGATATTTTCGACTTCAAGGAGGGGTTTGCACCACCACTAGACCAATCTTGCTCCAAGGAGGTGGAAGATGAGTGAACCGTGAGATAGAGGGAAAAGAAGAGGGAGAGAAGAGGATAGAGGAATTTGGTTTGGAGAGGGTGTGTGGTCGAATGGTCTGGCTTGGGGGGGTTACACTCCAATGTGATTACTACATGAAGTAATGGATGGGAGGTGATAGGTAAAAGGTTAGGGGTTACTTGCTTAGACCAAAGGTCACTAGAATATGTTACATAGAGACACTACCCTATATATTGGCTACGGGTTGGTTCTCCTTCCCCTCCATATATGCACACATGGTTCAATTTAAGTTAACATAGTCCAAAGTTTATGCTATTTTGGGTAAAAGCTGAATTTAAATTTAAATAAGGTAAAAATATAATTTGGTATGTAAGAAAAATTGTGTTTGATGTGTAGGAAGGTAGGGAATGGGTGTATGGTGTTATGTATGAGTTAGTCAAGTTATTTTGAGGGTTCAAGTTGGGGATTCGGGCTCGGTCAGGTGCAATTAATCAAAAATGGTCATTTTTGACTAATTAAAATGTACGGTATTTCTATATTATTTTTGGAGCCTACGGGGACTCAAATAAATGTGACACCAATGTCATGTACATATTTGGTCGTGTTAGGCTAGGGATTATAAAAGTCAGTGTCAAAATTTGGGTTCATGTTGCTCGTTTAAATTGACCGCAACAAAAAAGTGTCAAAGTGTCATATTTTGAGTCAAAAAGTGTCGCGGTTGTTGTGCGACCAAAACGAAGTGTAGGTTTATAAAATTATGAGTGACATATATGTCATGAGCCTAATTTTGCTCGGCTAAGCCTATTATGCAAAGTTGGTTGAAAAAAAAAGCTAGTGTTGTAATCCTGGCATTAAGACTACACAAAAGGGTTTCTAAATTATAGAAATTATTTTAATAATTTATAATTTAAACAATATTACCAAAATATTCTTATCAAAATTTCAGGGGATTTACAATCTACCTTCCTTAAAAGAATTCCATCCTCGCAATTAAGAATTAAACTACTAAGGAATTTATAAAGACATGATAATCTAAGGGTAGTTCTTAGTTTATACATGCATCCTCGAATAAGTGAGGATAACGTTGGTGTATTACATCCTCTCGCTCTCAAGTGGATTCGCCTAGGGAGTGATATTTCCAAGCTACCAGAACCAGTCTGATCGTCTGACCATAATATCTGTCACCCTCACATTTTCAATCAAGGGTAGTTTGGTAATTGACATGGGAGTTTTTATTTTAGGATTTATTATATTAAATATTGTGCATGTGTAATTAATTTTCTTGTATTAATTATTGATTGTTAGATGTAGTAATTATTTTTGGACTTGTGTAGTAGACCTAACTAGTTAAGTTAGATGCATGAAGCCAACATTTATTTTTTGTTTAGATTGAGCCCAATAATTAGGCCCATTCATTAGGAGGATGAATTAATTAGTGAAACTATTAGACTAGAATCTTCCCTCCTTAATTAATTTTTTTATGAGAGGCCCCAAGGGATAAATTAGACATTCCATATTTTTTGGGAGAGGGGCTAGGGCCGACCACATTAGGAGATAGGAGAGAGAGAGAGAGAGAGAGAGAGTCTCTTCTCATTTGATATTTGCATTAGATTTAGAATTTTTCCCTTTCCAATTTCTTCATTACCCCAACTTTCTCTTATGAATTTCTTCCCAATTTCCTTCCCTATTCTTTATTGGAGGCTACTACAACAATGATATACAAGAAGAAAGCAAGGATCTACAAGAAGAAGGCCAAGATCTAAAAGGAAGAGGCTACATTCTCCATTTGGAGATTTTTATTGGGAATCCATCTCCCAATAGGTATATTTCAGTTTTCTCTCTCTTAGTAGACTATAAATCTGAGATTTAACTATGAGAAACTATTCCACATGCATAGGCTACCCATAGGAATTGTAATTAAGTTCATAGGAGGTCTATAGAGAAAGTTATGTATATTTTTGTATCAATTTTGGGAGAATTCCGAGATTGTCACATGTAATGTTTATCAATTGGTCAAATAGATCAAATTGACATATGTATGATTGTTTATTACTAGTGTCGGTCCACAATTGGATACATATAGGCCGTATCTCATCAATTTGGCGATACGGGTTTTTTTGGGGTTTTTCTCTGATACGAAGATTTGTGCATATCATTTCTTGACACGGACACGGACACGTAGTTGTTTTAAATTATTATTCGTTTTATTCATAATTAGTATTCTAGACTTGCTCGTGTCATTCGGGATGAGTTTGGTTGTGTGGTGGAACCGTATCACAAGTGTATCATAGAATTAGTGTGATACGGGTGCGGTGCACTCCCCGTGTTTGTTTCAATGCCCTCAATTCTATGTGTGTTTGTGTATATATATATATATATATATGTATGATATATATGTATGATATATATATATATATATATATATATATATATATATATATATATATGAGTGTGTATTTATATCATATTGTATAGGTGAGTATTTATAGCTAAGTTTATATATAGCTATGTACCTAAGTGTTTATATATATATATATATATATATATATATATATATATATATATATATATATATATATGATTAAATATAGATATGTATATATGTATGAGTGTTTATATCTATCTATATGTGTAAGTGTGTGTGCTATATAGCTATATCTATATGTATATATATATGTGATTGTATATATATATATATATATATATATATATATATATATATATTGATACATGTATAGGAGTATATATATTTATGTTGAGTGTTTGTATGTATATGTGTATATGTAGGTGTGTGCTATGTGTTGGGTGTTGTGATTGTGTCAGTGAGTGAGGGCTCGGGCTGAGGTAGAGCACTGCAGTTCAGTGACAGTAGGGGAATGTATAACAACTCGTACAGTCTTCAGTTGTGAGACTGCGAGGTATCAACTCGTGCACAGAAGGAGAGCATCATGTGTTGGCAGCAAGGGGGCTCGGGCTGAGGTAGATGTCACGTCCCAGTCCCAAAAATACATAGGACTAGGACACGTAAGCATGCCAGCCGCATGGATATGGAAACTCCAATATATGGAAACCAAAACCCATACATACGCTATAATATGAATATAAAATCCACAAGTGGTATAACATATGCCACAAGTCACAGGGTATAATCTAAATCTCATCCACAGAAAATCAAATATAAATAATTAACCAGTATCTATGAAACTAGATCTTAATAAGAAGTATCTAAGGATGATAGTTGGGTGGACAAATCCACTACCAACTCGAATATAAGAGCAAATATAATATAAGTATAACACAACAAACACCATATAAGAATACCAGCTAACAACCACGGGCTCGAAGAGAAGACATCCTCGAAACATAAGTAACCATCGAATCTGCGCTCCTGCAAACACTCAAGAACAGATACACCTGGAAGGGCCAGGTCCTTAGAGGGACATAACAAGATACATAAAAGCATGCCAATAAAGTACTAAAATAAATATCCAATGGGTCGCCTAATCGTCTAAAGTGAATATAGTTTAAGAACAACTTTCCCAACGCTTGGGCTATCTGGCTAAAATAGGATTGGCATGGTTCTCTTGGAGATCCAGGGGCCTACAAAGGTACGTCATCTTTTGAACGGCGGAGGCCCACATGATAATATATAATATATAGTGGTCATCATGACCGTGCATCTCCGACGGAGCGTACGGGTTACACAAGAAAAGTTCAACGGAGCCCACACACCTTACTTGTTGTTCTCCCCACCCCATGCTCAAAGTATGTTAAATCCATGACACGATAATACCTCTAATAACTGCCAAGTCTACTAGCATGCAAAGTTTCTAACAACAGTTATTCCTAACGCACGACCCACACGTACAGGAGGCCAAACCCTGCACGCAAGTCCGTGATCTATATGAGACTCACAACTCGTGTAACTACTGTGTCACGGCCAATGAACCTAAAGATGCTACATGATAATGGGGTAGTCTCATAAACAAGGTCAATGCAAATACATAAATAAAAACATATCGCGACGACACCGTCGCGCGCATTTTATATTACAGTTAAAATATATGAACTAAAGATAAAAAATAAAGATGCATGCAACATATGGAATATGAATAACAGTACAATGGCATGGTATACTTGCCTGGCAAGAAGCTGTAACATATAACGTCTAGATGTCCAACATACAGGACTAGAAGCTATGGCCTCAGAATAAATATCTCCGGCTGCTGAAATAGATATCACCAACATTCCCTGAATAAGCAAAATAGCTAGAAAGCACTTTCCTTTCGTCCAATTTGGACACAGGGGCAAAACTATAATTTTGAATAAAAGTGGGGTCCACGTGTGGCCCATTTTGTACCAAAAAATATGCCAAGGATAAAAGTCTCTAAATGGGATAAATTATAGGTCAAACAAACTTTAGATGTCAATACGAACCCAATGATATGTCCAAATGTGAATTCCGATGAGCCGAACACATTTTTGTTCAAAAAGTCAACTATGGGGCTTGCCAATTGGCGACTTGGTCAACTGTCTCAGAATTGCGTAAAAATTGGGTCACAGGACCAGCGCGTTACCTCGAGTCCAGTGGCGAAAGTTTCGTCGCAATCTGACGAGCATACACAAAATGCGCATAACTTTTTTAAAAGTTGTGGCACGGTATGTGTCCGCGGATACGGGCTGATTCCGGCGCTCACACGCTTCCGAATCAGTCTCTGCAAATTTTTACGTGTCCAGTTATGCTGTGCGTACCATTCGGTACACTTGGTATACGACAGGGCGGTCCCGTTTGGCGGTGCGTGCTTCGTTTCACAACTTTTAGAAATCTGGAAAAAGTGGATTTGCGGGGTTTTCCAACGAATTCAATTCTGTCTACAGCAGTTAGTAATCTAGGATTATTTAACAAAAATTAAACTAGGTCATGTGGTATACGCATACCAAAAAGAATCATCAAATTCGGATCTCTGTGGTGGGAGATACGAACTCAGAAAAATGGGTGATCACCGCAGTTTTCTGCGATCCCAGAATTTGGTCTATTTCCGCCAACTTTGGCGCTGTTTTCGCCTATGATTACGCATTGTTCGAGGTCTAATATCACACAGATATGGATAAGGGTTAAGGGATGAGCATACCGATGAAGACGGGGTAGCGTTTGGTTGAGCGAGGCGACGGAAAATAACTCCGGAACACAGGTACCTCGCTACGAAATTCTGCAGTGCGCGGGGTCGCGGTCGTCGGGATTGGTTTGGACGGCCTGGCGGGGTTCTCCGGCTGCGGTGGCGGCGCTCTCTAGGTCTAGATGGCAAGGGGAAGGGTTTGGATGATTATAGGGTTAGGGCTTTATAAATAATGATATATATATATATATATATGTATATATATATATATGAAAGGGAAGGGGAAGGTTTGGTTAATACCCGCCGGGGGGGGGGGGTCTGTTGCATTACTACTTGGCGGGTTGCAAAGTGGCTCACATGGCTTGTTGCTACAAGCAGCAAAGCCAGCGGATGGTAGCTGCTAAGGGAATGGTTGGGGTGTTGGTTATTAATAGATTTTTATTAATAGTTTTTTTCTTTCTTTTCTTTTCTTTTTCTTTTTCTTTTATTAAATCTTTTCCAATTAAATATATATATATGCATATATATATATATATATATATATATTTGTATATATATATATACTCATAGAAAAATTCTAGATTATATTAATGCACACTATTAAGCTAGCAACTGCTAAAGGGGTCTCCTACGTGAAATAAATTCCGAAAAATTTCTGATGGTCCCATAAATCCCCTAAGTGCACGAACACCTAAAATAAAAATTAACAAAAATTTATTTCTTCTAATTAGCCACTAATTACTACCAATTAAATTAATAATGAATAATTAAAAAGAGTATATACGATTTCTTGGAATAGGAGTTTTACATTCTACCCAACTTATAAAAATTTTGTCCTCGAAATTAAAATTAAGCCACGGTAGAAGTCAAGGATGGTATAAGATTTGCATTGTTTAAAATGCAAGGCTAGGTTTAAAGGAGTGGGCGATGTTGCGCGTTGCACATTCCGAAAATTATGGGAAAAATCTACATGAGCGAAAAAAAGGTTTCTTCATGTGTCATGTCCAATGGTATGGACACCTAAATGCTCTTTTGCATAAAAGCGCCCAACAATTGGAAAATTGCACAAAGATGAGAATTGGATGATGAGCACGTCTAGGATAAGGGTGTGAAATTTGTAGGAAGGCAGTGACTAGTAAAGTGCTCCAATTATCGAAGCAATGATAAGGTGCACTAAGTGATAACATATTGTAAAACTAAATAAAAAAATACCGTGTTCTATTTCTAAGTGGATTCGAGCTAGCCTAAGTCTCACTATCTAAGCCAAGTAGATCTAATTCTTGGGTGAGGGGATTTCACAATCCAGCCAACTTAAAACAATCGCGTCCTTAAAATTAAAATAAGGCATAATTTATTAATCCTTCATGTACATAAGGCAAGTCAATCGCAATCTCCTTGCGATAATTAAAATCCTAATCACATCCATCGCAATCACTTCAAGGTTAAGATGACCACTGTTTTAATCAAAATTCAACCTATGGTTATCTCTTCTCACTTTTTTTTAAATTATCCATAACCAAATTTAAATTAAATCCATATAACATCTTCAAGATTTAAATACGCATATAAATTTTACCTCACGATCTCCAACTATTATAATTTTCTTTAGAAAGTAATTCGAGTCCAATATTATTCCTATTTTCACTTATAAATTTTTATATTCTTTAACTTTTTTTTTAAAATTTCATTCACATCCTCAATATTTCAAATAGGTAGTCTAACCATCAAATTTTAGTTCTTAATTTAAATCATCAAATTGAAAAATAATTTAAATGCAGTCCACCAATGTTCAAGTCTGAAATTCTATATTTATCCTCCAAATTCAAATTGATGATTTTACCTTCAATATTCAAAAATTTAAATCATGTACTTAAGGTATAAATATTGGGTCCTCAATATCAAGATTTTTAAATTTCATTAATCCTCATCATCTTAGTCATTCTTCTAAAATTCTCAAAATTAAAATGGCTTGAACCTCTCCCAATCTAATATTACTCGATCACAATCTAAAAGAAATTTCTCTCGAGTTGACAATGCACTGCTACCCAACTTAGAATTTACCCATCTATCACATAAGGCTATATACTTTAAGAAAAATATTCCTTAATTTATTTACTCATGTCATTCAATCCTCAAAACTTCAACGCCGATTATATCATATATGATATGTCCTTAATTATGAAAGAATAATCCTCAAGTATGTGATCGGCCTATGGGGTATATCTAGTACTCTCTGTGTATCAAACTTATACCAAGCACGAGGTTTCGTCTTTCCGAAATAAGGAAAGACGGAAAACAATAATGAGGTGTTCAAGGGGAGGTAATAGATTAGAAGTATGGGGATCAAGTCGTTTAAAGAATTCAATGGGAATTGTCAAGGCCGATATGGATTAAAATCCTATTTTGGTAATTCCTATTCACATGCTCGTATTAGTACAGTTATGTAATCGATACAATATGTCAGACATGTCTAGGACAAGTATATTTGTCTACTAATCAACTATATATCTCGATCCACGTAAGGTAGTTATGCGAAGGGCGAACCAAGCGCACTATGGTTGATCAGACCGTAGTACACTGATTCTGAAATGTATTAGTATACGCGTCCAATAATACATATGTCGTGAACAAGCTTGATAAAAGAATGAGCTTGCAAAACTAAGCTGTAACAACAGCATAAGTCGAGGTAGTACAAAAATATAATCACGCTAGATTATGATGAGAGAAATTATAAAATAATTCAAGTTTACAAATAAAATAAAAATAAGACTCTACAGTCTCTCTAGTTGTCATACTACTCCTTATCTAAGCTGCTAGTCGCCCAAATAGGGGTACGGATCTCTAATTTATACAGTCTGAATAAACACTATCTTCTTATGCAAGTCTATAGTTGTGTCATCATATTTCACTTCATTAATGGGTCAATAGGGCTATGTGGTACTATGTTGTGAGGCATACTACCCAACTTAAAATAATAAACTAATATTGTAGTCATCTTAAGGATACCGTAGAAACTCTTGTTAAGGTCTACGAGAAGGAGTCTTGGTACTTATTAGGGTATCCTCTTCTATTACCTAGGTCATGGTCATCTTACGTCTTAGTCATAGTGCTTATAGAACAAGTGTCAATAGTAAGGATAGAAGAGTTACTGGCCGTCAAGGGGAAGAGGTCTAATTTGTATCGAGGTGAGGGTACAAATTATGTGATCTACAACTAGGGATAATCATCACAATCTAATTGGACAACTCAACTATCAGGTTCTAACTATAAGGCACACAATTCAAAATTCAAGGTCACAACTATAACTTTAGCAAACTATATATCCTATCATAGAATACAATCACTTGGTCTATAATTAGAGGTGTCAAGTGGCACAAGTTGAAAGATGAAGAAAAGAAGAAGATAATTTATTCGTCACGCAATTAACGATCGTTAGGGTCGTAGAGGAACAATATATGAAATTAAAATAGGGGGCTCTAGATAGTATCATGGTTTTCTAAAGGGGAGTGGGGTATGCTAGTCTCTGTGTTTGAGGTATGATTAGGAAATATTGTTGATTATATTCCTCTAGGCTTCCTAAGGTGTTGTCTACTAATAATAAGACAATGATCTAAGTTTATAGTTCTTCAATACTATCTAATTATAAAGGATAGGTTCAGTCCTAATTTTTAATTTTTTTTGGTTTTTTATTGGTTCCTCAATACTAGGGTCTAACAATATGGCCAAACTTCTAACTAACCCTAGTAGTATCTATACTACTCTCAAGTCCTTCATAATACATCAAGGGATAATGGTAAACCAATCTATAGATAAGGAATTCTAGGGTTTACTAGATATTCTAAACTTAGTGGTGTGTCAGCACTCTAATTGTACTCTTAATAGGGAGGTTACCTTACTTATCATCTAACAACAGGGACTTATATATTCTAGGAGGGGGCATTACTCAAGAACTATTAGGGAAGCACATGAATCAAGCAGGATGCAATTGTTCAGATAGAACGGATTGGGAAGATGCGAGTCATAGTCAATAGTGGATGAGATCCTATACTCTAGTCCTAGGTGCAGGCTTGTTCGGTACAATAACATAACCGAGATAATATGCTCTCGACCAGCATGGGCCACCACAAAAATATGTCACGCCCCAGTCCCAAAAATACATAGGACTAGGACACGTAAGCATGCCAGCCGCATGGATATGGCAACTCCAATATATGAAAACCAAACCCATACTTACGTTGTAATATGAATATCAAATCCATAAGTGGTATAACATATGTCACAAGTCACAGGATATAATCTAAATCTCATCCACAGAAAATCAAATATAAATAATTAACCAGTATCTATGAAACTAGATCTCAATAAGAAGTATCTAAGGATGATATTTGTGTGGAAACAAATCCACTACCAACTCGAATATAAGAGCAAATATAATATAAGTACAACACAACAAACACCATATAAGAATACCAGCTAACAACAACGATCTCGAAGAGAAGACATCCTCGAAACATAAGTAACCATCGAATCTGCGCTTCTGCAAACACTCAAGAACAGATACACCTGGAAGGGCCAGGTCCTTAGAGGTACATAACAAGATACATAAAAGTATGCCAATAAAGTACTGAAATAAATATCCAATGGGTCGCCTAACCATCTAAAGTGAATGCAGTTTAAGAACAACTTTCCCAACGCATGGGCTATCTGGCTAAAATGGGATTAGCATGGTTCTCTTGGAGATCCAGGGGCCTACAAAGGCACGTCATCTTTTGAACGGCGGAGGCCCGCCGGATAATATATAATATATAGTGGTCATCATGACCGCGCATCTCCGACGGAGCATACGGGTTACACAAGGAAAGTGCAACGGAGCCCACACGCCTTACTTGTTGTTCTCCCCACCCCATGCTCTAAGCATGTCACATCCATGACACGATAATACCTCTAATAACTGCCAAGTCTACTAGCATACAAAGATTCTAACAGCAGTTATTCCTAACGGACGGCCCACACCTACAGGAGGCCAAACCCTGCACGCAAGTCCGTGATCTATATGAGACTCACAACTCGTGTAACCACTATGTCACGGCCAATGAACCTAAAGATGCTACATGATAATGGGGTAGTCTCATAAACAAGGTCAATGCAAATACATAAATAAAAACATATAGCGACGACACCGTCGCGCGCATTTTATATAATAGTTAAAATATATGAACTAAAGACAGAAAATAAATATGCATGCAACATATGGAATATGAATAACAGTACAATGGCAAGGTATACTTGGCTGGCAAGAAGCTGTAACATGTAACGTCCAGATATCCAACACACAGGACTAGAAGCTATGGCCTTAGAACAAATGTCTCCGGATGCTGAAATAGATATCACAAATATTCCCAGAATAAGCAAAATAGCTAGAAAGCACTTCTCTTTCGTCCAATTTGGACACAGGGGCAAAACTGTAATTTTGGATAAAAGTGTGGTCCACGTGTGGCCCACTTTGCATCAAAAAATATGCCTAGGATAAAAGTCTCTAAATAGGATAAATTATAGGTTAAACAAACTCTAGATGTCAATACGAACCCAACGGTATGTCCAAATGTGGATTCCGATGAGCCGAACACAATTTTGTCCAAAAAGTCAACTGTGGGGCCCGCCAATTGGCGACTTGGTCAACTTTCTCAGAATTGTGTGAAAATTGGGTCACAGGACCAGCGCGTTACCACGAGTCCAGTGGCACAAGTTTTGTCACAATCTGAAGAGCGTGCACAAAATGCGCATGACTTTCGTAAAAGTTGCGGCACGGGGTGTGTCTACGGATACAGGCTGATTTCGGCGCTCACACGCGTCCGAATTAGTCTTCACAAATTTTGACGTGTCCGGTTACGCTGCGGGTACTATTCGGTACACTTGGTACACGACGGGGCGTTCCCGTTTGGCGGGGCATGGTCCGTTTCACAACTTTTGGAAATCTGGGAAAAGTGGGTTCGCGGGGTTTTCCAACGAATTTAATTCTATCTACATCTTTTAATAATCTAGGATTATTTGACAAAAATTAAACTAGGTCAAGTGGTCTACGCATACCAAAAATAATCATCGAATTTGGATCTCTGTGGTGGGAGATACGAACTCAGAAATATGGGTGATCACCACAGTTTTCTACGATCCCAGAATTCGGTCTATTTTTGCCAACTTTGGCGCTATTTTCGCTTATGGTTATGCATTGTTCGAGGTCTACCATTACACATATATGGAAGAGGGTTAAGGGGTGAGCATACCAGTGAAGACGGGGTGGCATTTGGTTGAGCGAGGTGACGGAAAACAACTCTGGAACACAGGTACCTCGCTGCGAAATTCTGCAGTGCACGGGGTCGCAGTCGTCGGGATTTGTTTGGACGGCCTGGCGGGGTTCTCCGGCTGCGGTGGCAGCGCTCTCTAGGTCTAGATGGGAAGGGGAAGGGTTTGGATGATTATAGGGTTAGGGTTTTATAAATAATGATATATATATATATATATATATATATATATATGAAAGGGAAGGGGAAGGGTTGGTTAATACCCGCGGGGGGGAGGGGGGTCTCTTGCATTACTACTTGGCGGGTTGCAAAATGGCTCATATGTCTTGTTGCTACAAGCAGCAAAGCCAGCGGATGGTAGTTGCTAAGGGAATGATTGGGGTGTTTGTTATTAATAGATTTTTATTAATAGTTTTTTTTTCTTTTTTTTTCTTTTCCTTTTTCTTTTATTAATCTTTTCCAATTAAATATATATATGCATATATATATATATTTGTGTATATATATATATATATATATATATATATATATATATATATATATATATACTCATAGAAAAATTCAAGATTATATTAATGCACACTATTAAACTAGCAACTGCTCAAGGGGTCTCCTACATGAAATAAATTTTGAAAAATTTCTGATGGTCCTATAAATCCCCTAAGTGCACGAACACCAAAAATAAAAATTAATAAAAATCTATTTCTCCTAATTAGCCACTAATTACTACCAATTAAATTAATAATTAATAATTAATAATTAAAAAGGGTATATACGATTTCTAGGAATAGGGGTTTTACAGTAGACCAGGTGCAGCACTGTTCAGTACACAATATCGAGTCAACTGCAGTAGTGGAAATACTGCAGTTCAGCAAGGGAGCTACTCACTACAGCATATTGTATTGCATTGCAAAGCATACATATGGCAGTCAATAGCAAGAGGCAGTAGAGCCTGCAGCTGCATCTAGACAGGAACTCTGCAGTATGCACTTCGTGCACAGCAACAAGGTATCAACTGCAGGTTCAGCAGCAACAGGCAGGCATCTCCCTTAGTACAGCAGTATCAGCAAGAGGGAAGAGGCAGTGAAGCCACTGCAGTTTAGCTACCCAGCACAATATCAGCATATCAACAAACAGAGACATTACAATTTCAGTTCAACCATTGAAGAGAACAGTGGCAGCAATACAAGGTATCAGCATAGTATCAACAGGTAATGGTTCAGGTAATGTTTTAGTTCGGTTAGATGGTTCGGTTGGGTAGTTCAGTCAGTGAGTTCAGTTTGAGTTCGGAGTTGTTAGTGTAGTTAGTATAGTTAAATAGATAGTTAGTGATATACTTGATTATGTTAATAGTTAGCTAAGTAACTATATGTAGTTAGTAAGTATTGTATTGTTAAGTTAGTAGGTATGTATTATTATATTATATATGTTAGTAGTTAGTGGTATTTGATAGCTATGTGTTAGCATATAGTTAGTTTATGAGGGTTATCTAAATATTAGCTAAATGGGGTTTTGAATTACCTTGGGATACCAAGGTAATGTCAAGGTAATGGGTCGTAGCTCAAGGTATTGGGTTTGAGTACTGAGATTGGTGTGTAGGTAGTGTGATACACATTGGTGCAAGGCCAAGGTATCCTATTTGTATTAATTAGTTAAGTATTATATGTATTGACTTGTATCTATATATAAATTACTTTTTTCATATATTAAAACTTGTGTATCCTATGATAAGGCCTTTTGTGTGTCTCATAGTATCTTAGATTAGCTAGTGTAGCTTAGTTTTATAGTATATTGACCTAATATCCTAGTGTTAGACTCATACGGCCTAGAAATAGTCGGTTTGACTTAGAAATGGCTTTGTGACCTATAATTGTATTAGTTTAACTTATTTTTATTCCAGAACCTTGTATTGATGCAACATACCATATATAGGTCTGTGTGACACCAGCTTGAACGTCGATAGACACACCTTACTCAGGACTTCAGGCGTGTACATTTCTCTAATAGTTTTTATTTAATGATAGTGTATATATCACTTATTCTAGAATTGTATACTTGATTCTGACACTTGGTTACACGGACTGGTATTATATGGATCCCGTCAAGAGGTGTTATCCCCTATCTACGTCAGCAGGTACTCATTCATATATATTTTATCGTATGCATCGGGTACTGATTTTCTTGTGCTTCTTGTGCATCTACTATTTCGTGTGCTAGTTTGACTATATCGTGTTTATGTACGTAACATGTCGTGATTAGATCCATGAGTATTGGGTGGGGAGGGGGAGTAAAAGTTGGTTATGTGATCAAAGCCCTATTGATCTTATGTGTATGTCGATTATACACCTCACGTATAATGTAGTTACCTTTATACCTCATATGCAACCTAAGCCGATCATATAACGAACTTGTACCCTAAACCACATAGCTAGTATTTCTTTTTTTTTACTTACAGTTTATTGCCATATTTCCAGTATTTACTTTCCAGTTCTTATTGTGACTATTTGCCTGTTCTCACTTGTATTGTTCATTCTTATACTTATGCATCTTGTGTCCTTTTTTATTGCTCGTTATATATACTCGATTATGTATTTAAAACTGCTTTCAGAGGTATGTACTTCACTCCAATCCTGACTAGATATATTTTTCAGATGATTGACTAGAGGAGCTATGTCCCACTTACTACGGCCTGTAGGAGGATAAGACTTTAGAGGATACTCTCCTAGAGCAAGAGGACATAGTACCAGTGACCGAGGAGGTTTAGTTTATGATTTGATAGTTTTGTATTAGATTGATATTGAAATTATTTGCATGTGTATTATTTCAGACTTGTGGATTATATCTTGTTCTTTTCTTCGCTATTCTATTCGTGCTCTATCTTCATTAGTTTGCATTATAATTAAGTTTAGTTACATTTGTGAGATACCATATTGTTCCTCCGTTTGGAGTTGAGATGATTGACAGGTATCATATTATATTGTTGAGATGTTAGTTAGTTAGAGTTGACCCAGACAATATTATACCGTCGATGCTGCGGCGTAGGCTGGACGTACCCACGTACTCGTGCCCGAATATTCGGGTGCGGGTTGTGACATATTTTTAGTGGTGGCCCATACAGGTTTAGAATCGCAATTAGAGCGATATCGTAGCGGTGTTCACTTGGAGTATTACTATGAGCCTGCTTTAGGATATAGGATATAGGCTGAGAGTATACTCAATCACAACTAGAAAATATTTTAAAATATCAGTTTTGCTATCATGATCTATTAGAATACTTGTTTTACTTTGAAATATTAATGTCCTTCTTTGTTGATATCGTAT
The DNA here is from genome assembly GCA_036927795.1 of Iris macrosiphon. Lineage (NCBI taxonomy): Eukaryota > Viridiplantae > Streptophyta > Magnoliopsida > Asparagales > Iridaceae > Iris > Iris macrosiphon. Next base: position 36,272 of record JAYESA010000359.1, read on the forward strand.
CTTGCATAATATTAAATTTTTTTGTTTTGATCTGTCTTTAGGATGCCTTCGAAGATCAAATTCTATCGCTCGGGAGCAGCGATAGCTTCCTCAACTACTTCTCGGCCTGCTGTAGAGAGGGCAGCAACTACTACTACTACTACTACTTTTTCTTCTCCAGTTAAGAGAGTCGCCTCACCGGTTCAGGTGGAAGTCTCATCAGCCATCTTTGGGTGTGCTCCTTTCCTAGTTTGGAAGTTCGGAGGGCAGCTCTTTCTTTGGTGGGACTTCCACCACCACCGCCAGTGCCAACTGATGCTACACAGCTGTTCGCACTATTCTAGCAAATAATGGAGGCCTAGAGGGCCCAAGCAGAGGCACAACACAGGCTGACTGAGGTAATGAGACAGGGCATTGAGAATGCTCACCAGGTGGCCATTACCGCAGTAGAGAGGACAGTGCTACCTCAGCCACGGGATGTACAGCCCAGGCCCGATACCATACATGACTTCAAAAAGTTGGATCCCCGGCCTATCAAGGGGACAAAGGGTATTATATATGCAGATGACTGGTTGGAGAGCATGGAGTACGTTATGCGCTTATCTCGCCTTGCAGAGGTTCTGAAGGTGGAGGTAGCAGGACTACAAATGATGGACATCGCTAGTACTTGGTTCCGAAATGAGCCACAGATTGTCGATCCAAGATTGACATGGGGTGAATTTAAGGACTTATTCAAAAAAAAGTTTTTTTCGCCCACCGAGAGACTTAATTTGGAGTGACAGTTCCATAACCTTCACCAGAGGAACATATCGGTAGAGGAGTATACTGCAGAGTTTGGAAGACTGAGCAGATATACAGACTACATAGGAGGGATCATGAGAACCGGGCGAGTAGATTCATAGAGGGACTGAATTGGGAAGTGAAGGTTCTCATTTCTTCGAGCCATGAGACGTACGCAGATATCTTGAGGGAGGCACGCAAGGTCGAGGGAGACCTTAGTTTGAGGCCCAAGAGGTACCGAGATATTTTTGGTGGCAGCAGCAGCGCGGGTCCAGCCAAGAGGCCCTATTTCCAGTCACAGAGGCAACAGTTCCATGCACCTATCAGAGCACCAGTACAACAGACGTACCAGATGTATAGGCCATCCCAGCCAGCTCATGTTTTCCCCTTCTCTAAGAAATCAGGGTATGGGTGGGATGTTTACAAGAGAAGGATTGGTCAGTTTTTATTTTGTGGTTTATCAGACCACCAGCTGAGGGATTATCCCAAGACATTAGCTCGTACAACTCACGATGTAGCCCCGATTCAGAGGATACCTGCCAGATACCCAGCGGGACAGCAGAGAAGACCTCCTTTACCACCTCAGCAGTAGAGGTTCGCGTAGTACTAGCATCAGCAGAGAGGTGCGCAGCAGGGGCGATCTTTTGTCCTGACCGCGGAGGAGGCAGAGCCAGTCAGAAATGTTATAAGCAGGTTCAGTTTTACTTGATTCTTTTTTAGCTCATGCTTTATTTGATTTCGGTGCTTCTCATAGTTTTGTATCTGTATCTTTTGCTCTGAGACATCGTCTTAATTCTGAACCGTTGGCGAGGACTTGCAAGATCACGACCGGGGGTGGCATTATCCTGGTCAGTGATGTTTGCAAGGACCGAAGAGTTTTCTTGGGAGGCCAAGAGTTGGGCATATGTCTACTCGTAATGCCACTTTTGTGCTACGATATAATACTCGGGATGGATTGGTTTAGTAGGCATCATGCAAGTATCGATTGTCGAGGAGGCAGAGTTTTATTCCAGACACAAGGAGAGCTAGAGTTTGAGTTTGTGAGAGGAGCAACAGGGCAAAGCAAAGGAGACTTTTATGGAGCTTTAGTAGAAGAGCAGGAGCTGCCACATCCATTGATTGCTGAGTATATGGACGTCTTTCCTGAGGAGTTGTCGGGGTTGCCATCGGACAGAGATGTGGAATTCTCTATAGATTTGGTGCTAGGCACAGAGCCGATATCACATCAGGTCTATAGAGTGAACAACGACAAACTAGAAGAATTGAAGAAGCAGGTGGATGAGTTGCAGGATAAGGGATTCATCCGCTCTAGTTCATCACCATAGGGTGCTTCGATACTTTTTGTACCAAAGAAGGATGGGTCGGTATGCATGTGTATCGACAATAGGGCACTTAACAACCTCACTATCAAGAATAAATACCCGTTGCCGCGGATTGACGATTTGTTTGATCAGTTGAGCGGAGCAAAGGTATTCTCAAAGATAGACTTGAGGTTGGGGTACCACCAGGTGAAAGTGAAAAAGGAAGACATTTCGAAGACAGCTTTTAGGACTCAGTATGGGCAGTTTGAGTTCTTGGTGATGCCGTTTGGGTTGACAAATGTCCCGGCGGTATTCATGAATCCGATGAATAAGGTGTTTCATCAGTACTTGGATCAGTTTGTGGCAGTCTTCATTGATGATATACTGACATATTCGAAGACCCCGGAGAAGCCTGAGAAGCACTTAAGGATAGTTCTGGAGACCCTCAGGATGAAGAAGCTATATGGCAAGCTTTCGAAGTGCGAGTTCTTCCTTGATAAGGTTGAATTCCTTGGATATGTGGTTACAGGAGACGGGATCTCAGTAGACCCGTAGAAGATTTTAGCAGTTGAGTTATGGTCTACCCCGAGTTCAGTAGCGGAGATCATGAGCTTTCTTGGATTGGCAGGCTTTTACCAGAGATTTGTTCAGGACTTTTCTAGGATTACGGAGCCGATGACTAGACTAACCAGGAAGAACGTGGAGTTCGTATGGACTGAGGATTGTCAGTCTACTTTTGAGGAACTGAAGAAGAGGTTGACTACAACTCCAATATTGACATTGCCATCAGGGACATGAGAATTTTTATACAGTGATGCATCGGGTAAGGGTTTGGGTTGTGTGTTGTAGCAGAACGGGAAGGTGATTGCCTATGCTTCGAGGCAATTATGCCCGCATGAGAAAAATTACCCTCCCCATGACTTAGAGTTGGCAGTAGTTATCTTTGCTCTTAAATTATAGAAACACTACTTGTATGGAGAGAGAGTAGAGATCTTTACAGACCACAAAAGTTTGAAGTATGTGTTTACACAAAAAGAGCTCAACATGAGGCAGCGACGATGGTTGGAGTTGATGAAGGACTTTAACATTTCTTTGCAGTACTATCCAGGGAAGCCAAACGTAGTCGCGGATGCCTTAAGAAGGTATCCTGTGGCTATGTACTTGACGAGGGGCAGACATTTATTGGCCGATCTTGATAGCTTGGGCATTGAGGTATTAGTTCCTGGAGTTAAAGCACATATATGGGGGCTTCAGGTACAATTGGAGTTGATGGATCAGATCAGAGCCGCACAATTCAAGGATGAGTCTCTGAGGAGCATCAGAACACAGGTTCATATAGGGTTGGCAGAGGACTTCAGCATTGCAGAAGATGGTTCATTGCGGCATGGTACCAGATTGTGTGTACCGAGTGGAGCATTGTGTGAGAAGATTCTTTAGGAGGTGCATCGATCTCACTACTCTATGCATCCAGGTGCCAACAAGATGTATAGAGACATGAGAGAGCTTGTTTGGTGGGATGGTATAAAGAGGGAGGTGGCTAGCTTCGTATCTAGATTCTTGGTTTGCCAGCAGGTAAAGGTGGAGAGACAGAGGCTAGGTGGGTTGCTTCAGCCTTTATCCATTCCAGAGTAGAAATAGGAGCATGTGACAATGGACTTTATTTCAGGACTTCCGCGTTCTCCAGGAGATAAAGATGCAATTTGGGTTATCGTTGACAGGTTGACTAAATCAGCCACTTTTTGCCATTCAAAGTGGGTACATCTACGGAGAAGCTCACGGAGATGTATGTGCGCCAGATAGTTAGATTGCATGGAGTTCCGGTGAGCATAGTGTCATGACCCACACCCGGAATAGGGACATGAGTCATGGGTACGTCTATCCTACGCTGCAGCATCGGCGGTAGAACGTTGTCTAGGTCACAATAAATACTATATAACTAAATACCGATCAATGATATCAATCTCCATAAGGAGGACAATATACATCTCATAATATCTCATAATATAAACTCAATCACAACAACTATAGAAGTATAGGACACGATAAGAGATAAGAAGAAAGACATAGTCAAGCACAATATCTCAAAATAAAGATAAACCACAGTCTAGCTGTCCAACATAAAGTCTCCACAAGTCTCAACATAACTAAGAATAAGTCTAACATAAACTCAATAACCTCAAATAAGTCTTAGTGCATAAGATAAATACTGCCTAGATAACTGCAGGTAATGTCTCTTCTAAAGAAATAGTCTCATCTAAAATCTCTGGTATGTAGTCTGCATCTATACCCGGTCCATAGGGTGTACAGAAATTCTTAAGATCCTCTAGAAAAAATATCCAGTCAGGATTGGAACGAAGTACAAGCACTAACAGCAGTTCCACATATATTGACAAAAAACTATAACACAGTGTAAAGAAATATAAGACAGATATAAATACTGGCAATAAGAAATACTAACGAGCATGAATATACTGGAATAGAAATACTGGAATAATAAAGTACTGGAGCATATGTCATCATCAATGTACATCTAGTAATAAAATATAAATACAAGTGCATGCTAGAACAATGATCCAAAATATAATGAGTACTAGAATAATAATTAGAACATGTAGAGATGCTAGATCAATATACTAGAGATACATGTCAAGAACATCTAACTAAATGTGTGAAACATCAACATATCATATGATCGACTTGGGACTAATCAGGCTTGCTATGTATGACTAGCTATGATTCATGTAAGGTCAGGCTAACCATCCGGATAGCTATGATGCAAGCAATAGTCAGGCTAATCATAGATAACAAGCTATGAGGCATGTAATGGTCAGGCTGCACTGACGTAAGATATGGGTGAGCTATGATTCATGTAAAGTTTGGGTATGATCAAATAAGCTACTAATATTTCCCTGTTTCTCCAGCTAGCACGATGGATTCCAAGTCAAGACTCCTCGTGACAGGTCTCGATAATTCCAACTCGTGTAAACAACAGTGTCAGAGTCATATATGCTATACAACTAGAATTATAGAGATAATCAATATAATAGAAACTATCAGAGAATGTACTCGCCTGTGGTCCTTAGCTGGCAATACCAATGTCCTGGTTATAAAGTATCGTCTGAATGATCCAACAGTCCTATAGACATATCATATAATACAATATTGCATCAGACATTATACTAACACACACAATAAAAACACAATGATCTCAAAGACTACGCTATGGGTGTCACGTCTGTAGTTGCTGTGCATAACAGATAGTCAATGATACTGTCTTGCCACTATGTCGGTGTACATATGGCAGTCTGCTAACATGTTATGTGGTCACAGGTCAACGTAAGTACGGGGTATCCGTGGTTACACTCGGGTCATCTAGTACATAGACATATAATACATATTATGAACTAACATATACAATAATACTAATTAATTACACATATATTAGATATATGTATATACATACTTAATAGAATTTATACTATGTACATATATATATATAAAACATGTATTAGGGATACATGTACAATATATATACGTTTGTATATATACTAATTGAGAATTATACTATATATATATATATATATATAATCTAATATATATTTAAACATATACTAATACGTATGCCAATACGTACATACCAATTATATACCAATATACCATTATAAACTAAATATACCACGACTAAATACGTATGCAATACGATAATAAAATACGCATATGCGAGTACATGTACATGTACGCAAGAGGGAACTCGAACCTGGGTACGTGGGACGAGACGAGCGTGTCAAGGTCATCGCGAAGGGGTGCTCGACTGCTCCTACTGCTGCTGTGTCGAAGAATCCGGCGGTTGGCAGCGTCTCCGGCGAGTTCTGCGTTCAGTCAGGCGTGTCGTGGGTCCGGTCGACGGGATGGCTCGGCAAGGTTCACGGCATTCAGGTGAACGGTCTGGAGGGTCGACGTGGTCGAGGATAGGCGGGGTCTCGAGTCACAGCAGTTGCGGCTTCTCCGTCGAGCAGGCGTCGATGCTCAGGTGTGGCGGGTCATCGTCGGTCCGGTCGAGTGCAGGCGTGGACAGCAGCTCGGTACAGCATCGTGCGGTGGTGCTCGTCTTCAACAGCGGTTCATCGAGTCGTCAAGGGATATCAACGCGGGGGAGGGGTCGTTCAAGTTCCGGTGGTTCAGCGTTGACAGGGACGAAGTCGGGGACAGCGAGATAGCGTCGGGCTTCTGGTACAGCGGGTTGACGAGGCTAAGCTCCGGCGAGCTCTGGTGGAACGACGGAAGGAAGGAGATGAATATGGAAGGGGATGGTCGGCTGGTATTAGGTTTAGGGAATAGAAAGAAAAGGAAAAAGTAAAGAAAATAAGTTTATATATGAAGGGGGGTTGGTTTGACCTAAAAAAGTTTGACTTTGGTCAGCACCTTGGAAAAATGGTCTTCTCTTGTAGGTATTCAAGGGTTATGATTCGAATAAATTAAAATGAATGGCTATGATGCATTGGTTCAAGGTTTGTAGGGCCATGGTTCAAGGAGGTTGATGTTGCATTGCACACTCCTGAAAATTATACAAAAATACACATGAAGGAGAAATGGGTTATTTACGTATCATGTCCAACGGGGTTGATACCTTAATGCACTTTTGCACAAAAGTGCTCAATAATTGGAAAATTGCACAAAGTGAGATTTATGATTTAATTTAATTAAAATAAATACAAATGGTGTTCTAAAATTAATTAGAAGTACATGGGACTGAAATTAAGTAGGACACAAGTATCATGAATGAAGTAGACTCAGAATAGAATATTAACCTAAATTGGGTTGCTCGAAATGGGTCAAGATTGTGTCTCCAATTTCGATTGGAACGCACAAGGATACAAGTTTGATTTATATAAAATTAAATACAATCAGGTGCGACGAATGTTGTACAACTAAAATGAAGTACAACAAGACTTAGTTATGAGTCACACAAAAATCAAAATAATAGTCTGGCACGTCTAGGACAAGGGTGTGAAATCTATTGGAAGATAATGGCTAGTGTAGTGCTCTAATTATCGAAGCAACGATAAAGTGCAACAATCAAATAAAATCACAATAATTTAAATATAATTAATTATCATGCAATCATTTACATATTAATTATAAAAAGATGAAAATACCCTTAATCTGAAATATGGGGGTGACAAGTCTACCCTCCTTAAAGGAATTTTGTCCTCAAAATTAAAATAAACTAGCACAAACAACAATCAAACAAGAATTATACCTCAAGTCTCGAAGAGATACGGATACTGCTCACGTATTTCATCCTCTCTCTCCTAGGTTGACTCGCCTGGCGAGTGATGTCTTCATGCAACACGAACCAAGGGAATAGTCTGGTTTTGTAATACCTTCTCTCTACGATCCAAGATCTCAACGGGTTGTTCAGGATAGCTCATCGTCGGTCCAACCTCGATCTCCGAGTGATCTAGTACGTGACTAGGATCTGCCACGTACCTTCTCAGTTGTGACACGTGGAACACGTTATGCACTCCATCTAGAGCAGGTGGCAAGTCAAGTCTATAGGCCACTGTACTGACCCTTGCAACAACACTGAAGGGCCCGATGTATCGTTGACTAAGCTTTCCGCCTGAACCAAAATGAATCGTGCCCCATGTCAGAGAAATCCGTAGGAACACCAAATTGTCAACCTAGAACAAAAAATCTTAACACACAATCTAAAATAAACAATCACAAACCAAATAAAAGTAAAACCTATACCTGAAACTCTAGGGGTCTGCGGTGGCTATCGGCCCAATGTCGTTGTCTGTCCTGTGCCACTCGCAGTCTGTCTCTGATGAGTTTCACCTTTTCTGCTGCATCCACGACTATTTCTGGTCCTAACAAAGCTCTCTCTCCAACATCATCCCAAGATAACGGTGTACGACACCTTCGTCCTATAAAGCCTCGAATGGTAACATCTCAATGCTGGCCTGGTAGCTGTTGTTGTAAGCAAACTCTACTAGGTGTAGATGATCCTCCCAAGAACCTCCGAGATCCAAAACACAAGTGTGTAGGATATCTTCAAGAGTCTGAATAATCCTTTCAGACTGCCCGTCTGTCTGGGGGTGATACGCGGTACTGAACTTGAGCTGAGTGCCCAAGCTAGCCTGCAGACTCCTCAAAAAATGGGAAGTGAAACGAGTATCCCGACCTGAGATGATACTCACATAAACTCCATGTAATCTGATAATCTGCTGTACATACATCTCTGCTAGCTTCTCTGTTGATGTACCCACTTTGAAAGGTAAGAAGTGTGCTGATTTGATCAACCTATCTACGATGACCCAAATTGCATCCTTTCCTCCTGGAAAACGTGGAAGTCCTGAAACGAAGTCCATAGTCACGTGCTCCCACTTCCATTCTGGAATGGATAAATATTGCAGCAATCCTCCTGGCCTCTGTCGATCTGCTTTTACCTACTGGCACACTAAACATTGGGATACAAAGTGTGCTACCTCACCCTTCATACCATACCACCATACATGTTCCCTCAAATCTTGATACATCTTGTTGGCTCCGGGATACATCGAGTATTGAGAGCGATGTGCCTCCTGCTAAACCTCTTCGTGCAGCTCTCCACTTGGCACACATATCCTCGTGCCATGCCATAAAGATCCATCATCCGTAATAGTGAAGTCGTCTATCAATCATGTCCGAACTTGTGCCCTGATATTCTTTAGAGTCTCATCATCATACTGTACAGCTCTAATTCTGTCTATCATCTCTGATTGTATCTGCAATCCCCATATCTGAATCTCAACTCCTGAAACTAGTACTTCAATTCCCAAACTCTCAAGATCATCTAATAAATATCTATCTGAAGTCAAGCACATAGCCATAGGATACCTGCTCAAGGCATTGGCCTTTTCTGGATAGTACTGTAATAAGATATCAAAGTCTTTCATTAATTCTAACCACCTTCTCTGCCTCATATTCAACTTCTTCTATGTAAATACGTACTTCAAGCTCTTGTGGTCTCTGAAGATTTCCACACGCTCTCCGTACAGATAGTGTTTCCACATCTTTAGGCGAAGATAACTGCTACTAACTCCAAATTGTGAGTGGGGTAGTTCTTTTTATGAGGGCATAATTATCTTGAAGCATAGGCAATTACTTTCCCGTGCTGCTGAAGAACGTATCCCAAACCTTTTCCTGAAGCATCACTGTAGATAGTAAATCCACCTTTCCCTGATGGCAACGTCAAAACTGGCGCTATCGTTAATCTCTTCTTCAGCTCATCAAATGCGGCTTGACATTCTTCTGTCCAGACAAATTCCACATCTTTTTTGGTCAGCCTAGTCATTGGCTCTGTAATCTTGGAGAAGTCTTGTACAAATCTTCTGTAGTATCCTGCTAGTCCGAGAAAACTCCTGATCTCAGTTACCAAATTGGGGGTAGCCCATGACTCCACTGCTTCTATCTTCTTTGGGTTAACTGAGATTCCATTACCCGTCTCCATATGTCCAATAAATTTAACCTTGTCAAGGAAGAACTCACACTTTAAAAGTTTCACGTACAACTCTTCTCTTCTGAGAGTCTCTAAGACCATCCTCAGGTACTCTTCATGCTCTTCTAGGGTATTCGAATATATTAGAATGTCGTCAATAAACACCACTACAAACTTGTCAAGATACTGGTAGAATACCTTGTTCATCAAGTTCATGAATACTGCTGGTGTATTGGTTAAACCAAACGACATTACTGTGAATTCAAACTGGCCATATCTGGTCCGAAAGGCTATCTTCGGTATGTCTTCTCTTTTCACCTTTACCTGGTGGTAGCCTGACCTCAAGTCTATCTTTGAAAACACCTTCTCTCCGCTCAACTAATCGAAAAGATCATCTATCCTCGGCAGCGGGTATTTATACTTGATAGTGAGGTTGTTTAGAGCTCTATAATTGATACACATGCGTACCGTACCGTCCTTCTTCGGTACGAATAATACCGGAGCTTCCCATGGCGATGAACTAGATCTAATGAAACCTTTGTCCTGTAACTCCTTAACTTGCTTCTTCAGTTCTACCAACTCGTTATTGTTGACTCTATAGACATGTTGCAAAATAGTCTACATTCCTGATATCAAGTCTATAAAGAATTTAACGTCTCTGTCTGGCGGCAAACCTGGCAACTCCTCTGAAAATACATCCAGGAACTCCGCTATCAGTGGATGTGGTAACTCCTCTTCTTCCTTCCTAGCTCTGTAAAAAGTGCCTCTGCTCCGCTCCTCTGATCCTCTGGCGATCTCGAACTCTGGCTCTCCTGGTGGTTGAAATACTACTCTACCTCCGTGATAATCTATAGAAGCATGGTGTTTACTCAGCCAGTCCATTCTGAGTATAATATCGTATCCCGAAAGTGGCATGACGAGTAAACTCACGCTCAACTCCCGGCCTTCCAATGACACTCTCCGATCCTTGCAATAATCACGGACTAGGATAATGCCTCCTCCTGTCGTGATCTTGCAAGTCCTATCTAATGGTTCCATTTCTAAATAATGCTTAAGGGCATAAGATACAGATACAAAACTATAGGAAGCGCCAGAATTAAATAATGCAAGTGCTGGAATAGAATCGAGAGAAACTGAAGCTGAAATCACATCTCCGGCTGGCTCGGTCTTCTCAGTAGTTATGGCGTAAGCTCGTCCCTGTGGTGCTCCTCTCTGCTGCTGCAGGTGCTGAGCAAACCTCCGTTATTATGGTGGAAGTGGAGGTCCTCTCTGCTTTCCTCCTGGTACAGTAGGTACTCTGGCTGGTCCTCTCTGAGCTGCTACTCCTCCCTGGTGATTCTGAATAGCTAGAAAGTCCCTCAGCTGATGTGCTGACGATACACATGACAAGCAAGTACCCAAACTCTTCCTACAGTTGTCCCTAGTATGTCCTATCTTTTCGTAATACGCGTACTGGGCAACGGGCTGATTTTGTCTCTGTGGTTGCTGATGTTGGATGTATCCTCGAACTGGTGCTTGTTGCTGGTGCTGCTGCTGGTGCGGCCTCTGTTGTTGTTTTTGTTGAAAGTGTGGGTGCTTGGCCTGCCCTGTGTTACCACTTGCTCCTAAAAAAATGTTGCAACCTCTCTTGGGCCTGAGGTCCAAGTCATCTTTGGCAATCTGGGCATCCATCAGAATACCCTCAAATATAGCGGTACGTTGTCCCGAAGTACGAGACTTGATCTCTCTATTCAATCCCTTTCTGAATTTTCGTGCTCTGTCTCCTGGGTCTCGAATCATCGATGGCGCGAATCGACTCAATCGATAAAAATTTGCGACATATTCGTCGACTGACATGCTTCCTTGGACTAACTCATGGAACTAACTTTCCAATGCTCCCAAAGCCACGTTAGGAAAGAATTTCTCTTTGAAGATCTCCTTAAAGTCCTCCTACGTAAGTCCTTCAACAGCAAGTCTCGGTTCTGTATGATACCATGTCAGCGCGATGTCAAACATCTGACTGCCAGCAGCCTCGATCTGAAGAATCTCTGGAATCTGTGCCAAATGCATGTTCCTCTCTATATCCTCTAACCAATCGTCATTATAGAGTATTCCTTCTGTGCCCTTAAACTCTCGAGGCATCATCCTCTTAAATTCCACTATGGTACCTGGCCTTTGTTGTTGCTGGCCAGGATGCTGCAGTTGTCGTGCTACTCTCTCCACAGCCTGGAGAGCTACCTGATGAGCATTCTCTATGCTCTCTCTCATCAGTTCTGTCTGCGCCTGGTGTGCCTCTATTTGCACTCTCTGGGCTTCAGATTGAACACGCTGAGCTTCTGCTGTTACTCTTTGGGCCTCTAACATGCCCTGGATTAGTGCGAACATCTATGCCCCATCAGTGGGCATAGCTTCGGGAATCGGTGTTGGTGGTGGTGGAAGGTTGTCCTTTATAGCTGGGGCAATCCTATGAATAGGTGAAGGAGGAATCCCGTTAGCTGCAGATACTCCCACATGAACAAGAGATATAGGAGGAGATCCAGGTGTCTGTTTGTCAGGTCGAGAGGTGGTAGACCTCTCTGAAATTGATGCTTCCACTCTCATAGATCTAGTATTCGGCGACATCCTGAAGACAGATCGAAAAGAATCAATTAAGGTGATAGATACAATATCATCAAGGAAGAACAGTAAAATTATAAAGGAAGCAATCGATTAGAATAGCATTATGAAGATCATAATTTTTCTATTGTGATTGAGCATACTCTCATTCTAAATCATATTTCCTATATCCTATCGCAGGCTCGTAGCAGTACAACTAAGTTGTCGCACTATCACTATATCGCATAATTTGCAATGCTTGACCTGCATGGGCCACCACTAAAAACGTGTCATGACCCGCACCCGGAATAAGGGCATGAGTCATGGGTACATCCAGCCTACGCCGCAGCATCGACGGTAGAACGCTGTCTAGTTCACAATAAATACTATATAACTAAATACCTGTCAATGATATCATTCTCCATAAGGAGGACAATATATATCTCATAATATCTCATAATGTAAACTCAATCACAACAACTATAGAAGTATAAGGCACGATAAGAGATAAGAAGAAAGACATAGTCAAACACAATGTCTCAAAATAAAGATAAACCATAGTCTAGCTGTCCAACATAAAGTCTCCACAAGTCTGGACATAACTAAGGTCTAACATAAACTCAATAACCTCAAATAAGTCTCAGTGCATAAGATAAATACTGCCTAGATAGCTGCAGGTAATATCTCCTCTAAAGGAATAGTCTCCTCTAAAATCTCTCGTATGTAGTCTGCATCTATACCCGGTCCATAGTGTGTAGTACAGAAATCCTCAAGATCCTCTGAAAAAAATATCCAGTCAGGATTGGAATAAAGTACAAGCACTAACAATAGTTCCACATATATTAAAAAAACTATAACATAGTGTAAAGAAATACAAGACAGATATGAATACTGGCAATAAGAAATACTAACGAGCATGAATATACTGGAATAGAAATACTGGAATAATAAAGTACTGGAGCATATGTCATCATCAATGTACATCTAGCAATGAAATAGAAATATAAGTACATGCTAGAACAATAATCCAGAATATAATGAGTACTAGAACAATAACTAGAACATGTAGAGATGCTAGATCAATATACTAGAGATACATGTCAAGAACATCTAACTAAGTGTGTAAAACATCAGCATATCATGTGATTGACTTGGGACTGATCAGGCTTGCTATGTATGACTAGCTATAATTCATGTAAGGTCAGGCTAACCATCCGGATAGCTATGATGCAAGCAATAGTCAGGCTAATCATACATAACAGGCTATGAGGCATGTAATTGTCAGGCTGTATCGATGTGAGGTGTGGGTGAGCTATGATTCATGTAAAGTTTGGGTATGATCACATAAGCTACTAATATTTCCCCGTTTCTCCAGCTAGCATGATGGATTCCAAGTCACGACTCCTCGTGACAGGTCTCGATAATGCCAACTCGTGTAAACAACAATGTCAGAGTCATGTATGCTATACAACTAGAATTATAGAGATAATCAACATAATGGAAACTATCAGAGAATGTACTCGTCTGTGGTCCTTAGCTGGCAATACCAATGTCCTGGTTCCAAAGTATCGTCTGAATGATCCAACAGTCCTATAGACATATCATATAATACAATATTGCATCAGACATTACACTAACACACACAATCAAAACACAATGATCTCAGAGACTATGCTAGGGGTGTCACGTATGTAGTTGCTGTGCATAACAGACAGTCAATGATACGGTCTTGCTAGTACGTCGGTGTATATATGGCAGTCTGCTAACATGTTACATGGTCACAGGTCAACGTAACTACGGGGTATCCGTGGTTACACTCGGGTCATCTAGTATTACAATAATACTAAATAATTACACATATAATAGATATATGTATATACATACTTAATAAAATTTACACTATGTACATATAAATATATAAAACATGTACTAGGGATACATATACAATACATATACGTATGTATATATACTAATTGAGAATTATACTATATATATATATATATATATATATATATATATACTAATATATATTTAAACATATACTAATACGTATGCCAATACGTACATACCAATTATATACCAATATACCATTATATACTAAATACACCACGGCTAAATACGTATGCAATATGATGATAAAATACGCGTATGCTCGTACGTGTACATGTATGCAAGAGGTAACTCAAACCTGGGTACGTTGGACGAGACGTGCGTGTCGAGGTCATCGCGAAGGGGGTGCTCGGTTGCTCCTACTGCTGCTGTTTCAAAGAATTCGGCATTTGGCAGCGTCTCCGGCGAGTTCTGTGTTCAGTCAGGCGTGCCGTGGGTCCGGTCGACGGGATGGCTCGACGAGGTTCACAGCGTTCAGGTGAACGGTCTGTAGGGTCAACGTGGTCGAGGATAGGCGGGGTCTCGAGTCACAGCGGCTGCGGCTTCTCCATCGAGCAAGCGTCACGTTCTCAGGTGTGGCGGGTTGTCGTCGGTCCGGTCGAGTGCAGGCGTGGACAGCAGCTCGGTGCAGCATCGTGTGGTGGTGCTCGTCTTTAATATTCGTTCGTCGAGTCATCGAGGGATATTGACATGGGGGAGGGGTCATTCAGGTTCCGACGGGTCAGCGTTGACAGGGATGAAGTTGGGGACAGCGGGATGGCATCGGGCTTCTGGTGCAGCGGGTTGACGAGGCTAAGCTCAGGCGAGCTCTGGTGGAACGGCGGGAGGAAGGAGATGAATTGGGAAGGGGGTGGTCGGCTGGTATTAGGTTTAGGGAATAGAAAGAAAAGGAAAAAGTAAAGAAAATGAGTTTATATATGAAGGGGGGATTAGTTTGACCGGGAAAAGTTTGACTTTGGTCAACCCCTTGGGAAAAAGGGTCTTCTTATGTAGGTATTTTAAGGGTTATGATTCAAATAAATTAAAATGAATGGCTATGATGCATTGGTTCAAGGTTTGGAGGGCCATGGTTCAAGGAGGTTGATGTTACATTGCACACTTCCAAAAATTATGGAAAAATACACATGAAGGAGAAATGGGTTATTTACGTATCGTGTCCAACGTGGTGGATACCTTAATGCACCTTTGCACAAAAGTGCTCAATAATTGGAAAATTGCACAAAGTGAGGTTTATGATTTAATTTAATTAAAATAAATGCAAATGGTGTTCTAAAATTAATTAGAAGTACATGGGACTGAAATTAAGTAGGCACAAGTGTCATGAATGAAGTAGAATCAGAATAGAATATTACCCTAATTTGGGTTGCTCGAAATGGATCGAGATTGTGCCTCCAATTTTGATTGGAACGCACAAGGATACAAGTTTGATTTATATAGAATTAAATACAATCGGTTGCGACGAATATTGTACGACTAAAATGAACCACAACAAGACTTAGTTATGAGTCACACAAAGATCAAAATAACAGTCTGGCACGTCTAGGACAAGGGTGTGAAATCTGTTGGAAGACAATGGATAGTGTAGTACTCTAATTATCGAAGCAACGGTAAAGTGCAATAATCAAATAAAATTATAGTAATTTAAATATAATTAATTATCATGCAATCATTTACACATTAATTATGAAAAAACAAAAATACCCCTAATCTGAAATGTTGGGGTGACACATAGTCTCGGATCGGGATAGTCGCTTCATGTCCCACTTCTGGAGGAGTTTACAGGCTAGCTTAGGCACTCAGCTCAAGTTCAGTACCACATATCACCCTCAAACAGATGGTCAGTCGAAGAGGACTATTCAAACTCTTGAGGATATGCTACGCACCTGTGTTTTGGATCTTAGAGGCTCTTGGGAGGATCATCTTCACTTGGTAGAGTTCTCTTACAACAATAACTACCAAGCCAGTATCGCACTCCGTTATCATGGGATGATATTGGTGAGAGAACTTTATTGGAACCAGAGATGGTAGTGGATGCAGTTGAGAAGGTGAAGCTCATCAGGGATAGACTTCGAGTGGCACAGGACAGACAACGACATTGGGCCGATAGCCACCGGAGACCTTTGGAGTTTGAGTTATAATTTTTTTTATTTTGTATTGGTTGTGATTGTTGTTTTTTTAGAGTGCAAAGGTTGTATTTTGTGCTAGGTTGGCGGTCTGGTTTTCTTGAGAATTTTTCTGACACGTGGCACGATTTATTTTGATGAAGGCGGAAAGCTTAGTCTGCAATTCATCAGACCTTTCAGTATTCTTGAGAGGGTCGGTGCAGTTGTATATAGACTAGACTTACCACCTACATTGGAGGGACTGCATAATATGTTTCATGTGTCATAGCTGAGACGGTACGTAGCAGATCCTAGTCATGTTTGAGATCACTCGGAGATAGAGGTGGGCCCTACTCTTAGCTATCCAGAGCAGCCAGTTGAGATTATGGATCGGAGAGAGAAGGTGCTGAGGAACCAGACGATTCCTTTGGTGCGAGTCGTGTGGAGGCATCACTCACCAGAAGAGAGTACCTGGGAGCGAGTGACTGAGATGCGCGAGCGATATCCAAATTTGTTCGAGCCATGAGGTATAATTCTTTCTTGCATTGTATTGATTGCTTTTAGTAGTTAGTTTATTCCTTAATTTTGAGGACACAATTTTCTAAGGTGGGTAGGTTTGTCACCCTCACATTTTCAATCAAGGGTAGTTTGGTAATTGATACGGATATTTTTATTTTAGGATTTATTATATTAAATATTGTGCATATGTAATTAATTTTGTTGTATTAATTATTGATTGTTAGATGTAGTATTTATTTTTGGACTTGTGTAGTGGACCTAACTAGTTAATTTAGATGCATGAACCCAACATTTATTTTTAGTTTAGATTGAGCCCAATAATTAGGCCCATTCTTTAGGAGGATGAATTAATTAGTGAAACCAATAGACTAGAACCTTCCCTTTGAATTAATTTTTTCATGAGAGGCCCCAAGGGGTAAATTGGACATTCCAAATTTCTTAGGAGAGGGGCTAGGGCCAGCCACATTAGGAGGGAGGACAGATAGAGTCTCTTCTCATTTGACATTTGCATTAGATCTATAATTTTTTTCTTTCCAATTTTTTCATTCCCTCAACTTTCTATCATAAATTTCTTCCTAATTTTCTTTCCTATTTTTCATTGGAGACTACTATAACAAGGATCTACAAGACAAAAGCAAGGATCTACAAGGAGGAGGCCAAGATCTATAAGAAAGATGCTACATTCTTTATTTAGAGATTTTCATTGGAAATCTATCTCCCAATAGGTACATTTCAGTTTTTTCTCTCTTAGTAGACTATAAATATGGGATTAACCATGAGAAAGTATCCCACATGCATAGGCTACCCATAGGAATTAGAATTAGGTTCATAGGAGGCCTATGGAGGAAGTTATGTGTGTTTTGTGTTAATTTTGGAGGAATTTCGAGATTGGCACATGTGGTGTTTGTCAATTGGTCAAATAGATCAAATTGACATATGTATGATTGTTTGTGACTAGTGTCGTATCCATAATTGGATACGTATAGACCGTATCTAGTTAATATGGCGATACGGGTTATTCTTGGGGTTTTTTTCTCCGACAAGGGAATTTGTGCATATCACTTCTTGACACGGACACATAGTTGCTTTAAATAATTATTTGTATTATTCATAATTAGTATTCTTGACTATCTCGTGTCCTTTGGGATACGTTTGGTTATGTGGTGGAGCCGTATCGCAAGCGTATCATAGAACGAGTGTGATACGAGTGCGGTGCACTCCACGTGTTTGTTTTAATGCCATCAATTCTATGTGTGCTTTTGTGTGTGTGTGTGTTTGTGTGTGTGTGTGTGTATATATATATATATATATATATATATATATATATATATATATATATATATACGGCATATATATATATATGAGTGTGTATTTATATCATATTGTATATGTGAGTATTTATAGCTAAGTATATATATAGCTATGTGCCTAAGTGTTTGTATATATATATATATATATATATATATATATATATATATATATGAGTGTTTATATACAGAGGATGAGAAGTCAAACGCTTATAAGTTTAAAGGAATGTTCTGTTGTTATTCACAGAAATAGTTCTTTCCATTATTTTAATAGAAATAGATGATTTAAAGTCAAAAGTACCAATTTGGTAAATTTATTTTGGCTTTACCTTTGGAATTGTCTATTTGTTTAGTTCCTCTAATTCAGAGGGATACTCAAATATTCTGAGCATTCTTGATAGATTTTTTCTTAGTAAGGGCTTTCTTATTAAAGCCTATTGCTAACTCTTTGCTCATTAGCATGATGAGGTTCTACTTCCTTCACTTACATGCAATATAGCTAGTTATTATGATTAGGTTATAAAATTGTTAATAGAAATTATTATGAAAACTCTATTGTCCTAGTTAATTACTCCAGAAGTTCTAGACATATCTAACGATAGTAAAGACCTAGCACGGCTGTCAACGATTTATGCCATCAACTGTCCTCTCGGCATAATAAGACTACACGACTTTGATGTCGTTCCACTAGGTAGAAGACACATCACTTCGACATATCCTAGCTCTATCGCAGTTAACTAAAGCAACAGCTTTAACAATAATAATAACCATAACCGAGAATTAACTTAAACACAATAACTAAGCTATAAATTTACATGCTTGTGAGGAAGTAGAATTACCTCAGTCTTGAGCCATAAACATGGCTCTGATACCAAAAATAGAAACCAGAAAAAGGGCATTTATACAAAGGATGAGAAGTCAAACGCTTGTGCAAAATTTTATTGAAGATAGTAGTAATACAAACTACACTCAGTACAAAGCACACAAAATACTCAAACTTCAGAAAATAATGTACATAGTTGAGAGGTTGATTTCTCTATTTATAACACAGAATGTCCCCATTGGAAGACTGAGTAACCGGCAGCTGCAGGTAGGGTGAACTGACAGTAGCAGGTTATCGAAGATTCCTTCTTATCGTCGCCGAGGTGAGTGCACATCAATGTCACTTTTACTTTATCTCCATTATTAACACGTACCAGCATCCATGCCAAAAGCAAAGTAAATGGGGTCCACCATTGTCGGCCATCATTTAAAGAGATTCTCTTTAGGTAAAGTAAAGTGAACAGTAGTTGCCACTTGTATTCTGGCAACAATACCTAATTAGTGCATGCTTGCATCATCATTATCGTCATCCGACTCTTGAGTAGTGACTCTTTTATGCGTTCTTTTGAAAAACGTTTATGAGTCTTCTTCATTTTGTTCTGATTTAGTAGAACTAACAGACATACTATCTGTCTCGAAGATTGAGTCAAATTGAGTTTGCATATATTGAAGATATTTCGTTTTTAATTCTTCCTCGGTAATTCGAGGATTTTGTCTTCTTAACGACTCATTCAGCTTCTTCAAAGGACTATCCTCAATTATTTCCTTCTTAAGCTTGGCCTCAACAAGGATCTCATTTTCTTTGATAGATTTTTGTACAGTTTGTACTTTTTTTTTCATCCAATCTTTTCCACTATTTAATAAAAAAAATCTGACTAAAACAGGAAAATTAAGATGATTAAATTCACATTTAATTATCCATTTGAAGATATATGGGATTTCAAAATGGATAAAAAAATACATAGTACTCTCCCCCTCCAAAAGTTGGTCATCATTCTGACAGAGAGGATATGAGTGAGTCCAGGTTATAAATAATTCTTGCAAGGATGGTAGAAGGATTTTCAGTGTAGCTCCAAATTGTAACCACCATCGGATAAACCAAACAGGGATGTCCTGGTTAAGGATCTCAGGACAAATTCGAATAAACCAAGAGTGTTTTTGCTTACTATTGTCAAAATAAAATACCTTGGTAAATGCCTCAATGTAATCCCAGTAGGAATAAGGCATATTGATATGTTTATCTTTATGAACGAATAATTTAGTTCTATTCGGATGAAGTCCCCATGATTGAGGAGTAATAATTTGACGTATAATTATTTTACTGTAATTTATATCACTTCTGACATCATTTGTCTTCTTATAAAAATAGTCAATTTCAACTGATTTGGTTGTCAGCAAAATTTCTTCATAAATATTTCTGTCTTTACCTTGTATTGGAAATATATTATTTTCTAGGTATTTTTCTTTTAATTTCCATGGATCATCCATTATTGGGATGTCAGATTTCTCCAGTTGAAGTATTTCTTCTGTATGATTATTCTGGGTGAAAATTATTTCAACCTCAACTGCTTGCTTATAAGAAGAAACATTGGCTTCTTCAATATCTTGAATCTGAATACCTCTATTAGAGATTTTTCCTTTTTTAAGAACAATTTTCTTTGATGACTGATACTTCGACTCATTGGAGCCTGAATTCATGGGTCTAGGAACCCATGGTTGCTTCCCTTTGTCTCGTCTACTCATTGTTCTGCAAAAATTCATGAGTCAAAAAATCAGGAAGTAAATTTTCAGTTTCTTTAATATATTCAATATCAAAGTCAAATATGCCTAATTCTGCTTGCCATCGAGCAAATATTTGCTTAGATGCTAAATTTTTAACATCTTTTTCTAAGACAGTCTTCGCCGAGCTACAGTCAATTCTTAATAAAAATTTCTTATTAAGTAAATTATCTTGAAATTTATGGATATATTGGATAATAGAAAGAATTTCTTTCTTAATAGTTGAATATTTAATTTGAGTATCATTCCATTTTTCTGAATGATATCTTACTAATACTTCTTTATTGGTGTTAGGATTTAATTGTTTTAGTATACCCCCATAACCAATATCACTAGCATCAGTTTCTACTAATTTAAACTATTCAGCATTGGCTAAATATAAACAAGGTAAAAATTTAACCTTTTGTTTTATTATTTTTACTGCTTCAGTATGAGCATTAGTCCAAGGAGTAGGATTTTTCTTTAATCTTTGATACAAAATCTTTGTATCAGCAGCGATATTCTTATAAAATTCAGATATATAATTTAATGCACCGAGAAATTGCTGTAACTGCTTATTATCAGTAATTTTATCAGGAAATTTAGAAAAAAATTCAATACTTCTATCAATTAGAATTATTGTGTTATTCACAATATTATATCCCAAAAATCTTATTTCTTGTTGAAAAAGTTACATTTTTGGGGCAGAAATTACTAAGCCATTTTTTATGACTAAGTATTTAAACACATTAAGGTGTTTAAAGTGTTCTTCTATTGTATTAGAGAAGACTAATATATCATCAATATATAATAATATAAAACTTGAGTGTTAAATGAATATTTCATTCATAATATTTTGGAATTCTGAAGGTGCTTTCTTCAGACCGAATGACATAACATTCCATTCGTAATGGCCGAAAGGAACGGTAAACGCAGTCTTATACCGATCCTTTTCATTTATTTGTATTTGCCAATAACTTGATTTCCGGTCAAATTTGGAATAGATCCTTACTTTAGCTACTCTATTAAGTAGATACCTTTTATTAGGAATTGGATATTTAATCCATTTTAAAATCTTATTTAGAGGTTTATAATTAATAACAAGTCTAGGCACACCTCTTTCTTTTTCAGCATTATTATTAACATAGAATGCAACACAACTCCATGGGGAGTAAGTTTTGCGAATTAATTTCTTATCCAATAAATCTTGGATTTCTTTTTTACATAATTCAAGATATTCTTGATTCATTTGACAAGGTCTTGCCATTGTCGGAATATCCTTTTCATTAAAGGGTTCTTCATAAGGAAGGAAAACTATATGTTGTTTCCTATCCCAGAAAGTATTAGGAATACTACTACAAGTGTGTAGCTTAAAGTCTTCTTCGACTTGTTTAATTTTTTGTTGGATTTCCAATTATTTTAATTGCTGGGTTATAGTAACCTGAGCAAGTTCTTCTTTTAAGAAATTAATTTGATTTTCTTTCAGATTAACTTTATTAAGAATTTTAACAATTGGATTTGTTATAAATTCAAAACTTATTCTTTTGCCTTTATAACATGTAGTAATTCCATATTTAGTTATCTCATTAATAGGCATGAGTTTTTCTAGGAAAGGAGTTCCCAGAATAACATGCTGAGATATTTCCTATACAACTATTAGATGTACAGGAATACAAACATCATTCTTACAAATATTTATATCAGTAATTTTGTAAGGGGTAGTTAGTACTTTATTATTAGCAGCACTAAGTGTCTGAGTAGTTCGTTCACAATATTTGATTGGAATGACTCCTTCCTTGACACAATTAAGGTCTGCACCACAATCAACAAGTACAATCAAATTAGTTATATAATACTTATTATTAATGAGTAAATTTATTTTAATATACCATTTATTGATAATAAATAAATCTATTTTTTGTAGAAAATTATTTTTTCTTTCTTTTGAATCTATCTGTCCCATTCCTTTAAACTTATAAGCAAGGAGGACATTGGGCATGTTCGGGATGCCTATAATTATATCCATATTGGATTAATACAAGTTGTATTTAAACCTTTAACTTTACCAGGGCTAAATGCATCAATAATGACATCTCTTAGAGATGCTAGATGTTTAGATTGGAGCCAGTCCCTATTGGGAGTTATGGAGACTAGTCTCTGTCATGGCCCAGTCTATTTTAATGTTTATCATAATCTAACTCTGTCAATGACAGATAGTCATTTATATGAATATGTAACTTTAAATTTGAAAACCAATGGTTACAATTTTTTATTTGGATCTAAAACTATACCAATAATCTATAGGATTCATTATAAGGTAATGAATACCATTGCCCCAAATACAAGGCATATTACCACACCTGGTAAGACTACCTTGGTAGAAACAAACTTGTTAACATCCAAAGTAGCAACTAATAGGATAATTTGATGGGATGAAATTAACTTCCCAAAAGAATGGATTTTAAGTCAAGCTGTGTTACCACAACCAATTGTGAACACAGATATTGATCAAATAATTCAAACTAATGATGGAGAAGTAGAAGTGAGATTTACTCCTCATGATATCTCTCGATTATCAATATCAGGACGAAAATCTTTACCTTCTACAATAGGGTCAACTTCTTCTAATAAAGAAGAAGTCAATAAAATTAAAATTACAGATAATGCAATAGCACATCCCTTATACAAGGAAAATAGCAAAATAGGCTCTCCGACAATGTCAAAAATGGAATTTACCTCTATTTAATGAGATTTAAAATCAATCAAGAAATTCGGGATATTCTCAATAGAATATACTATAAAAATGGTGAATTTGTGGCATGGTTGGAAAAATTAATTTGATTGGAACGACTCATTCCTTGACACAATTAAGGTCTGCACCACTATCAACAAGTGCAATCAAATTAGAACGACTCCTTCCTTATCAGCACTAAGTGTCTGTGTAGTTCGTTCACAATATTTGATTGGAATGACTCCTTTCTTGACACAATTAAGTGCTACACCACTATCAACAAGTGCAATCAAATTAGTTATATAATACTCATTATTAATGAGTAAATTTATTTTAATATACCATTTATGGGTAATAAATAAATCTATTTTTGTATGAAATTATTTTTTCTTTCTTCTGAATCTATCTGTCCTATTTGAACAGACTAATTCTCCCCCTCTTGTTCTTGTGAACAAGAAGAACCAACAGAAGATTCACTAGTATGGATTAATTCGGCTGTCTTTCTAGATATATTATCTAGTTCCAGCTTATCCAATCTTTTTTGGATTTGTTGATCTTGAGATTTTAAATTTTTAATCTCAATTTTCAAAGTTTTTATTTCAGACTGAAGTTCCTATATAGTAACAGATTTAACTTGTCTGCTTCTATATCGAGATATTACTTCAGCCATATTATAGGCTTCAGTAGGAGTAGTCTGAATAGGAGCATTATCCTTGTCTGACTCTTCTCCAATTATTTTTATGATCTTATTTTTTATTTCAGTACTGATATTATCAGTTAATAAAGCTTCAAGAATATCCTTTTTCTCATTGAGAGTTAACGTATTTATTGATAGTCCATTCATTTCTACTATAGATTTATAGTAATTGATATCTTTATCTGCAACGCATTTGCTGCATTGGCAATTCTTATTGCATTCATTAATTGAATCATCAGTAGTCTCATCATTAGATTCATCATTTGATGAGCTTTCTTCGTAATTGGAATTGATCATTAATTTATAAAGAGTCTTTCTCAACCCTTCATCCTCGATCTCTTCTAATTTCTTTTTTGTATAACATTTGTTAGCATAGTGGCCTAATTTACCATATTTATAACATTTAATGATATAATTCTTAGAAGATTTCTTCTTTTTATAGTACTTACTATCTTTATTGATAGTAGTATTTTGCCTTTTCGAAGGATATTTTTTCCTTTTATAAGATTTCTTGTAATCCTTATATTCTTTTACTGTCTTTTTCCCTTTTGTATTAAGAGGTTTGAAAGTATCCTTTGCAAACTGGTCATAGAATTCTCCAGTTGTTTTTTCTTAGAAATTCTCTGAGACTTTAATTGATGTATCAACTTTAAGTCATTACATAAAGCTAAACCTTCTTCAATACACTTATTAATTAAATTTCCATAAGTGTAATTGGAATAAGGAATGACACCATTATATTGGTTTCTCAAACCTTGTCTTATTCTTTCTGCAAAGAGATTAGGAAGTCCATCAATAAATTTTGACTTACAGTGAGCATTATTGGCATCACCAAGTAATATTACTCTACTTAAGAAAGTATCCTTATACCATCTAAAGTGAGTAAGCGTCACGCATCTTAAATTCTGAAGAAGAGTTCTTACTCTTTTCCCATGATCAGAGATTCCTCCTGTAAAGTGTTCTAAAATTGTAATAATTAGAGTGTAAACCGCATCAAGTTTAGTTGTCTGAGTATTATTCTCAGAACTTGTTTCAGTTTTAACAACACTTAAGATTTCTTATCTTTGTGAGTCGGTTAGACAATTATTCCACCAACCCCTAAGAGTGCCAGTAAAACCGCAAGTAATAAACTGTGCAATTTCTTTGTCATTTTTCCAACGACTTTAGCAAGATTGGAATACAGCATCATTCGATATAATTGATCATGGATTTGTTTATCTGTAAGACCATCTATGTTCCATTCATAGATCTCTCCCCCACTATAATAATTCTGTACTATAGTATTATTTTCTTCAAATAACATCTGTGGGAGTAGGTCTTTGGTAATAATATTTTATCACGTTTAGGTTTTCTATATTTAACCGCCTAAATTTGAGAATAATTTATTTTAGATTCAACAAAAGATTTTTGAAGAACTTCAATTTATTGTGGATGAATTCCATCCTCTATTAGATCCTCAGTTTGTTGATCATCTTCTTCTGATATATCAGAAGTATTAAAAGACTGACCATTAATAACTTGGATACTCTTATTAAGATCATTAATAGCAGATTTATTTCTATTAGTATTATCATTAATAATAGCAAATTTTTGCTTTGCTTGAGCTATTAGCTCTTGCATTAATAGTCTGAAGATTACTCTTTTTGAACTGAGCTATTTGCTCTTTTATGTCTTCTTTTGTAACTTCTGGGGCTTTAGTCACTTTAAACCCTTTTATCTCAGGAGGAGGCTTTAGAGAGATATTAGAAGTCTCTTTGAAAGAGTTTTTCCTAGAAGAATCTATATGCTTTATATTATCAAGTTTATGTAATAATTTTTCTAAGGCAGTTTCAATTCTGGTCAATTGTTGACCCATAACTTGGATAAATACATTAGTGTAATTATTCTGCCTTAGGGCTTTCTGTAATTCTGTAATAATTATTTCTTTACTGTCAACAATTTTGACGAATGAAACAGCATCAATTTTGTCTGTCATATTTTTGACAGTGAGTTTAATTGATTCATTTGGAGGATACATTGATCTAGTTGTACCGCTACTTGATTCTGTAGTGGTATTCCAGATCTTATAATATTTTTCTAACATATTTATTTGTGTTAATTCTGTGTCCATATATTTTTGGACAAACCAATCAATAAAGGGTATAATCCTCTTCTTCCTTTCTAGATGATTATAATATTCATCCTTAAATTCATATCTCTGTTTAATAGGATATGTTTTTTCAAACCATGCCACAAATTCACCATTTTTATAGTATATTCTATTGAGAATGTCCCGAATTTCCTGATTGATTTTAAATCTCATTAAATAGAGGTAAATTCTATTTTCGATATTGTCGGAGAGCCTATTTTGCTCTTTTCCTTGTATAAGGGATGTGTTATTGCATCATCTGTAATTTTAATTTTATTGACTTCTTCTTTATTAGAAGAAGTTGACCCTATTATAGAAGGTAAAGATTTTCGTCCTGATATTGATAATCGAGAGATATCATGAGGAGTAAATCTCACTTCTACTTCTCCATTATTAGTTTGAATTATTTGATCAATATCTGTGTTCACAATTGGTTGTGGTAATACAGCTTGACTTAAAATCCATTCTTTTGGGAAGCTAATTTCATCCCATCAAATTATCCTATTAGTTGCTAATTTGGATGCTAACAAGTTTGTTTCTACCAAGGTAGTCTTACCAGGTGTGGTAATATGCCTTACAGGTATTCGTTACCTTATAATGAATCCTATAGATTATTACTATAGTTTCAGATCCAAGTAAAAAGTTGTAACCATTGGTTTTCAAATTTAAAGTTATAGATTCATATAAATGACTATCTGTCATTGTCAGAGTTAGATTAGGATAAACATTAAAATAGATTGGGCCATGACAGAGACTAGTCTACATAACTCCCATTAGGGACTGGCTCCAATCTAAACATCTAGCATCTCTAAGAGATGTCATTATTGATGCATTTAGCCCTGGTAAACTTAGAGATTTAAATGCAACTTGTATTAATCCAATATGGACATAATTATAGGCATCCCGAACATGCCCAATGTCCTCCTCGCTTATAAGTTTAAAGGAATATGACAGATAGATTCAGAAGAAAGAAAAAATAATTTTCTATAAAAAATAGATTTATTTATTACCCATAAATGGTATATTAAAATAAATTTACTCATTAATAATAAGTATTATATAACTAATTTGATTGCACTTGTTGATAGTGGTGCAGACCTTAATTGTGTCAAGAAAGGAGTCGTTCCAATCAAATATTATGAATAAACTACTCAGACACTTAGTGCTGCTAATAATAAAGCACTAACTACCCCTTAAAAAATTACTGATATAAATATTTATAAGTATGATGTTTGTATTCCTGTACATCTAATAGTTGTAAAGAAAATATCTCAACATGTTATTCTGGGAACTCCTTTCCTAAAAAAAATCATGCCTATTAATAAGATAACTAAAGATGGAATTACTACATGTTATAAAGGCAAAAGAATAACTTTTGAATTTATAACAAATCCAATTGTTAAAATTCTTAATGAAGTTAATCTGAAAGAAAATCAAATTAATTTTTTAAAAGAAGAACTTGCTCAGGTTACTATAACCCAACAATTAAACAATTAGAAATCCAACAAAAAATTAAACAAGTCGAAGAAGACTTTAAGCTACACACTTGTAGTAATATTCCTAATGCTTTCTGGGATACGAAACAACATATAGTTTCCCTTCTTTATGAAGAATCCTTTAATGAAAAGGATATTCTGACAAAGGCAAGACCTTGTCAAATGAATCAAGAATATATTGAATTATGTAAAAAAGAAATCCAAAATTTATTGGATAAGAAATTAATTCGCAAGTCTTACTCCACATGAAATTGTGCAGCATTCTATGTTAATAATAATGCTGAAAAAGAAAAAGGTGTGCCTAGACTTGTTATTAATTATAAACCTCTAAATAAGGTTTTTGAAATGGATTAGATATCTAATTCCTATTAAAAGGGATATACTTAATAGAGTAGCTAAAGCAATGATCTATTCCAAATTTGACCTGAAATCAGGTTATTGGCAAATAAAAATAAATAAAAATGATCGATATAAGACTGCGTTTACTGTTCCTTTCGGCCATTGCGAATGGAATGTTATGCCATTCGGTCTGAAGAATGCACCTTCAGAATTCCAAAATATTATGAATGAAATATTCATTCAACACTCAAGTTTTATATTATCATATATTGATGATATATTAGTCTTCTCTAATACAATAGAAGAACACTTTAAACACCTTAATGTGTTTAAACACTTAGTCATAAAAAATGGCTTAGTAATTCCTGCCCCAAAAATAAAACTTTTTCAACAAGAAATAAGGTTTTTGGGACATAATATTGTGAATAACACAATAATTCTAATTGATAGAAGTATTAAATTTGCTTCTAAATTTCCTTATGAAATTACTGATAATAAGTAGTTACAACGATTTCTCGGTACATTAAATTATGTATCTGAATTTTATAAGAATATCGCTGCTGATACAAAATTTTTGTATCAAAGATTAAAGAAAAATCCTACTCCTTGGACTAATGCTCATACTGAAGCAGTAAAAATAATAAAACAAAGGTTAAAAATTTACCTTGTTTATATTTAGCCAATGTTGAATGGTTTAAAATAGTAGAAACTGATGCTAGTGATATTGGTTATGGGGGTATACTAAAATAATTAAACCCTAACACCAATAAAAAAGTATTAGTAAGATGTCATTCAGAAAAATAGAATGATACTCAAATTAAATATTCAACTATTAAGAAAGAAATTCTTTTTATTATCCAATGTATCCATAAATTTCAAGATAATTTACTTAATAAGAAATTTTTATTAAGAATTGATTGTAGCTCGGCTAAGACTGTCTTAGAAAAAGATGTTAAAAATTAGCATCTGAGCAAATATTTGCTCGATGGCAAGCAGAATTAGCCATATTTGATTTTGATATTGGATATATTAAAGGAACTAAAAATTCACTTCCTGATTTTTTTACTCATGAATTTTGCAGAACAATGAGCAGACGAGACAAAGGGAAGCAACCATGGGTTCCTAGACCCATGAATTCAGGCTCCAATGAGTCGAAGTATCAGTCATCCAAGAAAATTGTTCTTGGAAAAGAAAAAACCTCTAATAGAGGTATTCATATTCAAGATATTGAAGAAGCTAATGTTTTTTCTTATAAGCACGCAGTTGAGGTTAAAATAATTTTCACCCAGAATAATCATACAGAAGAAATACTTCAACTGGAGAAATCTGACATCCCAATAATGGATGATCCATGGAAATTAAAAGAAAAATACCTGGAAAATAATATATTTCCAATACAAGGTATAGACAGAAATGTCTATGAAAGAATTTTGCTGACAACCAAATCGGTTGAAATTGAACATTTTTAGCAGAAGATAAATGATGTCAGAAGTAATATAAATTACAGTAAAATAATTATACATCACATTATTACTCCTCAATAATGGGGACTTCGTCCGAATAGAACTAAATTATTAGTTCATAAAGATAAAAATATAAATATGCCTTATTCCTACTGGGATTACTTTGAGGTATTTACCAAGGTATTTTATTTTGACAATAGTAAGCAAAAACACTCTTGGTTTATTCGAATTTGTCATGAGATCCTTAAGCAGGACATCCCTGTTTAGTTTATCCGATAGTGGTTATAATTTAGAGCTATACTGGAAATCCTCCCACCATTCTTGCAAGAATTATTTGCAACCTGGACTCACTCATATCTTCTCTGTCAGAATGCTGACCAACTTTTGAAGGGAGAGAGTACTATGTATTTCTTTATCCATTTTAAAATCCCATATATCTTCAAATGGATAATTAAATATGAATTTAATCATCTTAATTTTCCTGTTTTAGTCAAAAAAATCTGATTAAATGGTGGAATAGATTGGATGGAAAAAAAGTACAAACTGTACAAAAATCTATCAAGGAAAATGAGATCCTTGTTGAGGCCAAGCTTATACACGTAGATAGATACCAAAAATAGAAACCAGGAAAAAGGATTTTATACAGAGGATGAGAAGTCAAACGCTTATAATTTTAAAGGAATGTTCTGTGTTATTCACAGAAACAGTTCTTTCCATTGTTTTAATAGAAATAGATGGTTTAAAGTCAAAAGTACTAATTTGTTAAATTTCTTTTGGCTTTACCTTTGGAATTATCCATTTGTCTAGTTCCTCTAATTCAGAGGGATACTCAATATTCTGAATGGCCATGGATGAGTCACTATCAAGGATGCAGGAGTTAGTGACCGAGATCAATTCGAGGCTGGTATCGACTATAGATTTATATAATCCTCGACTAGCAGTGTTGGAGCAGATACGTCCTCCTGGTGTGCCTACATGGACACCGACTCTACTGACTCCACCTCCATCGGCTTCGGTGATGATTTTACAGGAGGAGTATGATATGCTCATTTCCCAAGCACGTCGTCATGCTCATATCCTAAGAACATCGCCATGTTCCTCCTCCACCGCCAGATCAGCAATAGTCCTATTAAGGAAAGTTTATTTGGCTTTTTGTTTATTGGCCCATGATCTTGGGTCTTTTATATATTTATTTTATACCTTTATTGAGATTGTTGTGATGCTTCCAAGATATTTATTTCAGACTTTATCTATCTATTTCTTGATACTCAATTTGTAATGCTAATATGTCATTTTCTTAAAATTTTACTTTATTGTTCATATTAAATGTATGAGAAATTATCGGTGTTGAGTGTTCCACCGAAGGGGTCGACGAACCCAAAAAATTCAACGGAGGGTTGCTCCTAGTCTATTTATCTAAATTGTTATTCAATAAGATTCATGCATATTATTTTGGAAAATATTTTATAATAAATTGAATGTTATTCTTTTTTATTTTTTAGCGATGCTTAGTGACGCACGATAAAAGGAATGCGTTGTTGTCATGTATCAAGACGTCGCTACGTTGTATCGTCGATGTTGCTAGTGTGTTGCTAAACGTCGCTAATTTGCTAACATGTCAAATTTTGACATGTCATCGTTGTTGTAGCTAAATGTCGTTAATTTTATCAAAATAGTTCCGACATTTAGCAACAGATAAGGTCGTCGCTAAGATGGCGATGTCATGCTGCTATATGTCGTTAAATGTAAAAATATCAGCAACGTTTGTTAGTTGCTTAAACACGTCATTGTAGAAACTAATAGCGAAGTTTATTTCATCAGCGACCATGGAATATATGACAATACAATGACGTTGCTAAATACATCGCTAATTAAGTTTAGCGACATTAATTTATGAATTCGCAACGTTTTTAGGTGTCTCTAATTTGTCTTATCTTGGAAAAAGTATACATATTAGAGTTAGGCTGGAGTTTGTTTGAACACGTAGCTGACCAATGCCACGTGGCATGGTTTAACTTTTTTGGGACTGGAGCGTAACATGGTTTTTATGGTAGCCCATGGAAGTCTGATTATCGTTTCAGTTATATTATTGTACCGAGTGAGCCTGTAGATAGGATTAAAAATGAATAGGATCTCAATTCATAACTATTTTGAATACTCCTCTTGCAATTGATTATTTCCATTGGACTTGATAATTATATTCGTTTATTCTTCTTCAATATCACTATTATCGTTTCTTGTCCCCCTATTTCTAAAAGACTAATGCTCGTACGTAGTGATACCCTCTAGAAGTATATCTCGTCAAGACAAATAATGCATACTTAATAGAATATTTTGTAAGAAGATAGTTACCTGTAGTAGAGAATGTTTGGATATATTATTTTTCAACTACTTAAGCTAGGAAAAATTGATGATATATGTCTTAGTATAAGAATTAGACCTAGCACCAGGAGCCTAGAACCAAATAAGCCTTACCAATTGCCTAAGTTAGAAGTGATTTGGAAGTATTGGAGATTAAAAAGATTATTTGATTATAACAGTTCAAATACTATAGAATAATTTATGGAAATGGACAATTAGTTTTAGTTATAGCCCATATTGGTATGGCTAACTGTGTTATGGACTTGAGAAAATGGAACTTGGAACTCTCATCTTGGAGAAGGTTATCTGATATCAAGACTTCGAGTCAACTCGTGCTTTGATGATATCAATTTTTATTATTATACTATAATGACTAAGAGTAATAATTGGAAAGAAGCAAATCAAGAAATACAAATTTAAGGAATGTATTGTGATTTGATATATGACATAAGTTACGTTAAGAATTATGAGGAGGATTATCTTGGACGTAATAGTTTATGCCATTATACTTTGGATAAAATTCTAAAACCGATATTGGGTATGAGCTTTTATAAAGATAGCACTAGTTTATGAATGCATTCAATATAGAGGCTTACACTTGGAAGATATAAAAAGAATTCATACATGAGTAGGTTAAGCTTATGGAAAAAGAAAATAAATATATGAATAGTAATATTAGTAATGTCGGATTAAAGGCCAAGTAAGAAATAGATTGAGAGTTAAGAAAATAATATCGATAAAAGCTTAAGGGATTATTTGGAACTAGAAAGAGGTCAAAACACAAGGAGAATTTATGTGGAGAAGTTTAATTATACGTAAAAAGAGAGGAAATATGGAAAGAGAATTGTAATAAAAATGCTAAAAAATCAATATTGGTAAATTAGAACAAGGGACTTTATTTTGAGGTTTGAACCTAGGACTGTATGATAACACAAGTTATAAGGGAAATGAGCTATAGGAATCAAGAGGTGGATAGATTTTAATCTCGAGGCTTAAACAAAAATGTTAGAGGAAACCTATAGAAGAATTAGACTATAAATTTGGAACCAATAGAGTTCGGATATAAAATAAGAAATAGTTGGAGTTAGATTCTTCAAGGCAGTATCTTAGGAAACCAAGATAAATATGTCCAGACATAAGAAGGTGCATAAGATTATATGAACTAAAGATCCAAATAGAAGATCTAGAGAAAAAGGAATTTATTGGATGAGTGATTCACTTTAGGGATCTCCAATTATTGAGGAAAGATGGATCGATATGTATGTGCATCAACTACAGGGCATTTTGTCATATATCGATGACTTATTTGACCAGCTGAGTGACAGATGAGTGTTTTCGAAGATTGATTTCAGATCTGGCTACCACCAAGTAAAGGTTCGAAAGAAGAATATTCTGAAGACAATATTCTGGATGAGATACGGGTACTATAAGTTTCTGTTAATGTCTTTTGGTTTGACCAATGCACCAGCTGTGTTTATGAACCTAATGAACAAGATTTTCCATCAGTATTTGGATTAGTTCACTGTAGTATTTATTAATAATATTCTGGTATATTTGAAGAGTCACGAGAAGTACGAGAAGTATCTCTGGATTCTGCTAGAGACTCTGAGGAAGGAAAGGTTATATGTCAAGCTCAACAAATGAGTTTTTTTATAGATTATCCTTTCTTGGTCACATAGTCACTGGACATAGTAAATCAGTTGATCCAGAGGAGATTATTGTCATTGATACATGACCTACCCCAACTTCAGTCCTGAGGTTACGATTTTTCTCAACCTTGTCAGATATTATTGGAGATTCATGGAGAATTTCTTGAGGATTTCCAAGCCTAGAACGCTTTTCACTTATAAGGATCAAGGCTTTATTTATGTAAACCCCTCACCCAAAATGGGTATTTTGTGTGTATTTTATATTAGTATATTTATTATAGATTATTTTAAATATTGAATTACTTTAGAGTATTCTCTTAGTTAATTAGATAATAAATTTCTTAATATATTTACTTATATAAATATTTATTTAGAATCATTTTTAGGCTATTTTAGATTTTTGGATTTTTTTTAGAATTTTTAGGTAATTAAAATATAGGGAACGTAAATTTTTAGGACTTCCATGATTTACTATGAGACCATACTTGTATATTGTTCCTACCAAATATTTATTTTAGGTTAAAATATTTAATTATATTTTTTTATAATTTATTTAGAATTTTAAGAAATTTATTTAGATTTTGAAATTATTTAGGATTTATTTGGATATATATAGTCTTAATATTAGATATATGCTAATTTAGTGTTAATAGATATTAATAAGATTATATATAAATTATTTGTATTATCTTTAATTCTATTTAAGATTATAAATTATTGAGATAAACTCAAACTCTATTTAAATTAATTCAAATCATGAGCCTACTAGGAAAGCAACTTCATGCATATCCTATCCATATTTAAACTGATCATAATCATATCCAAATTAGCCAATCCTAGTCGTATTCAATTAAGTAGTCTTCACCATTATAAATACCTATTAGACTTATGGAATAAACTCATATTTCATATTTTTCTTCCCCAAAATCCTATCTTTTTCGTCCAAAAATAGTCGAAATTTGTCATAAATTCAGCCTCATTTTTCTAGTAGTTATGACGACTTAAAAAGACGATATCTCCTAGCTCCGGACTCCAAACGCGCTCTAATTTTTTTTGTTAGAACCATATCAAGGTTAGTTTTCTGAATATATAAATTATTTTAATAATTTATGAACCTATTTTTCCAGATAATTCTAAAAGTGCCAGTTGTCCAAAATCAAACGCGTTTTTGTGTTTTCGAGATTTCGGAAGATTCCGAACTCAAAATTATGAACCGTTTAAAGTTTCAAAAATCTAACATGATGAACTTCCATAAAATTATTTTTTTAGAATTTAACATGCAAGTTTAATCTACTATAAAATTTGTGCAACGTAAACGTAAATAGGAAACCACAAAAACTGTCATCTTTGCGCCCTTGTAGACATAACTCTTTACCGACTTATGATTTTATGAAACCATCAATTCTGGCATTCATGTAGTGATAAAATATATAGTATTTTATACACAAATCCAGGATTTGATTTGGTTGACTTTTTGGTCAACGGATTGCCTCGATTTGCGTGCCACGGATCACAAATCCTTAAAGTTGATTTTCTTTGGACCAAAATTAGGGTTTAATAATAAATCAGATTATAATAAGATTAAATAATATTTTAGGTTATTTTATTTAGAATTAAAATATATTAAAATGGAGGAACCTATTCACCCACTTTTGTAACCTAACTTGTTTTATTTATGTGACGGGTAGATCGGGCGACGCCTTGAGTTGGAACTTCATTATTTTTCAGACTAGGCAAGTATACCTTGCCTTATTATGTTGTTTAAATTTAGATATTATTTAGTTGCATATTTTATTATTTTAATATTATATAACTGCGCGTCCAAGAATAACTTGGGTGCAACGACGGTGGTGTCGTATTTTATCTTTATTATATATTATGCATGTTGACCTAGTTTTATCAGACCACCACATTATCATGAGATATTCTTATATTTCATTAACATGACACATTTCTTACACGGGTTGTGAGTCTCATGTAGGACACAGACTTGCGTATTCGGTTGGCCACCTGTACGCGTAGGTCGTGCGACGGATATGGTATAACTGCTAATAGTGATGCATGTTAGAAGACTTAGCAGTTATTAGTAGTCCAGGAACATAGACTATTGTAGTACGGTGGTCCAATACTTGTCCTTGTTTGGTTGTAGGGTTGGGCTATTGTCCTAAAGATAGGCTATGAACCAAAGTTACGACGCCGATACCTACACTCCGTTTCGTCGTAGTAGCTAAAGCGTATTGTGGATACAACATGCAAAGAGCATGGGGCAGGGAGGACGACTAGTAGGCGTATGGGACACCCATCCCCTTTATATAGATATCGTATTCTTTGGAGCGATACGGATGTATATATTTATGCAGATACCGTATTCTTTCGAGTATTGGACGTTACTTGTGGTTTTGCAGATACCACACTCTAGAGAACGTTGGACGTTATTACTTATACAGATACCACGCTCCTCGGAGCTGGATATTATTATATTGCAGAGTGCCCTTATTATGGGGGCATATGTGGCATATACTAGCCAGTCATGACGATTGGTGAATTACGTCAGCATATGTCTAGCCTACACTTCCTATACGCACTAAGTTGTCCTCAAATTGCATTCACTTAGATGGTTAGTTCACCCTCGAGTTTTCACAGTATTTACTTTATGGCATGCTTCTTTGTATCTTGTTATGTCCTTCTGAGGACCTGGTCCCTTTCCAGGTGTAGACGATCATGACTATTCGCAGGAGCACGGATCAGGACTTGCTACTCCATTCTCTTTCGAGGAGGTCTTCTCTTCGAGCCTTATTGTTTTATTAGATGTAATTATTATTTTTCTCTGATATTCTAGTTGGTAGTGGATTTGTCTC
The DNA here is from genome assembly GCA_036927795.1 of Iris macrosiphon. Lineage (NCBI taxonomy): Eukaryota > Viridiplantae > Streptophyta > Magnoliopsida > Asparagales > Iridaceae > Iris > Iris macrosiphon. The sequence continues at coordinate 72,509 of JAYESA010000359.1, forward strand.
CACCCAACTATATGTTCTTATCATGCATCTTATACTGGATTCAGTTATATAGTGGATTGGTTATTCATTTATATTTGATTTAGTGGATGAGATTTAGTTATGCCCTGTGACTTGTGATAGTTATATACTACTTGTGAATTATTGTTCATAATACAACGTACGTATGTGTTATAGTTTCCATATATTGGAGTTGCCATATACATACGGCTGACATGCTTACGTATTCTTAGTCCTACGTATTTTAGGACTGGGTCGTGACATATTTTTAGTGGTGGCCCATGTAGGTCGAGTTAGCCGTTTCGGTTACGTAACTGTACCGAGCGGCCTGCACCTAGGATTAGAGTTTTAGGTCTCATCCATATTTGACTATGACTCACCTTCCTTCCAATTCGTTCTATTTAAATAATTGCATCCTGCTTTATTCATGTACTTTTCCAAATAGTTTCTTGAGTATAGCCTTCTGCTGGAATATAGGAATCCTTATTGTTAGGATGATAATTAGGGTAATATTCCTACTAAGAATACAACTAGAATATTGATACATCACTAAGTTTTGAATAACTAATAAACCCTAACATCTCTTACCTGTAGATTTATTGACTATTATCCCTTGATATATTTATGAAGGACTTGAGAGTAGTATAGACACTACTAGGGTTAGTTATAAATTTAACCATATTGTTTGACCCTAGTATTGAGGAACCAATAGAAATTCAAGGTTAAATATTAGGACTAAACCTAACTTTCATAGTGAGATCGTATTAGAGAACTATAAATTTAGCTTATTGTCTTGATATTAGCAGAACAGTACCTTAAGAAACCAAGAGGAATGAATAGAACATTTTTCTTGATCATACCTCGAACACAGAGATTAGCATACTATATTTCCTTAGGAAACCATGATATTATCAAGAGTCTCTCTATTTAAATTTTATATCTTGTTCCTCCAAAACCTTAACGCTCGTTAATTGTACGACGACTAAAATTTTCTTTCATCTTTCAATTCGTGCCACCTAACCCTTCTGATTGTAGGCCAAGTGATTTTCTTTTATGTTAAGGATATATAGTTTGCTAGGATTATAGTTGTTAATCTTGAATTTTGAAATTCTGTGCTTGGTAGTTAGAACTTGATAGTTTGAGTTATTTATTTAGATTATAATTTTATGATTATCCTTTAGTTTCAAATCAAGTAATCTGTTCCACATATCTCCATATAGGTTATATCTTCTTTCACTTAAGAGCCAGTAATTTCTCCATTCTTAATATTAATAGTTTTGTTCTATAAGCACTATGATTAAGACTTATGATGACCATTACCTATATAATGCAACAAGTTACCCTAATAAGTACCAAGATCTTTTCTCGTGTACCCCAACAAGAGTTTCTACTTTATCCCCACAAGGCAGTTACAATATTAGTTTATTCTTTTAGGTTCGATAGTATGTCTCACAACCTAGTATCACATAGTCCTTTTGACCCATTAATGAAGTATAATTGAATGACACCAACTATAGACTTGCATAAGATGATAGTGTTTATCCAGACTGTAGAACTTAGAGGCCCATAACCCCATTTGGTCGACTAGAGACTTAGACAAGGAGTTAGTATGACAACTGTAGAGTCACAACACTGGACGAGTCTTATCTTCTTTGTGAACTTGAATTATTTTCTACCTTCTTTCATCAAAATCCAGCGTACTTATATTTTCTGGACTACCTCGACTTATGCTACTATTATAGCCTAGTTTTGCAAGCTTATTCTTTTACCAAGCTTGTTTATGACATATGTATTATTCGGTGCACACACTAATATAATTGTCTATTTAGAATCAGTGTATTATGGTCTGATCAACCTTAGTGCGCTTGGTTCGCTCTTTGTATAACTACTTTACGTAGATTGAGATATAGTTGACTCAGTATGTTAGACAAATATACTTGCCCTCTAGATAGGTCAGAGAATATTATATCAGGTATATAACTATTCTGATATAAATATATGAATAGAAATTTACCAAAATAGGATTTTAATCCACAACTGCCTTGACAACTCTCTTTTGAATTCTTTAATCGCCTTGAATTCCGTACTTGTATTCTATCACCTCCTCATTGAATTCTTTATTATTGTTCTCCGTCTTCCCCTATTTCGGAAAGACAAACGCTCGTGCTTGGTATATGTTTTTATACACAGAGAGTACTAGATATATCCCATAGGCCAATCATATTACCTTGGTGAATATTTTTGTAATTAAGGGCACACCACATGTGAGATATTTGGTGTTAAAATTTTTGAGGATTGAATAACACGATTAAATAATTTGAGGAAGTTTTTCTTAAATGTATAGCCTCATGTGATAGATGGGTAAATTCTAGGTTGGGTAGAAGTTGCATTGTCAACTTGAGGTAATTTATTTTTAGATTGTGACAAGTAAGATTAGATTGAGAGATTTACGTCATTTTAATTTTGAAATTTTTTAGAAGAATGATTAAGACGATAAGGATTTAATAAATTTTTAAATCTTGATATTGCGGACCAAATATTTATACTTTGAGCACATGATTTAAATTTTGAATATTGAAGGTTGAATCGTCGATTTAAATTTTGAGCATAAATATAGAATTTTAGACTTGAACAATTGGTAAATTAGGTTTAATATTTTATAATTTGATTATTTGAATTAAAAGTTGAATGTTGATTGTTGGATCATCTATTTGAAATGTTGAGGATGAAAATTGAGTTTAAAATTTGAAGAGTACCAAATTCTTAAGTTGAAAATAGGAACAAGATTTGATTAGAGTTATTTATTGTTCAAAGCCTAGAGGAGATTATGATAGTTGAAAATTGTGATATAAATTTGATATGGGATGTCATATAGATTTAACTTAAATTTGGATGTTGATGATTTAAAAATCGAGAAGAGATTACAATATGTTGGATTTTGATTAAACAATGGTTATTTTAAATTTGAAGTAATTGCGATGGATTTGAAAAGATTTTGTTATTTAAATTTTTGTAAAAGATTGCGGTAGACTTGCCTTATATACGAATATGAAGGATTTAGCAAATCATGCCTTATTTTTATTTTGAGAATAATTTTTTTTTAAGTTGGGTAGATTGTAAACCCTTCACCCAAAATGGGTATTTTGTGTGTATTTTATATTAGTATATTTATTATAGATTATTTTAAATATTGAATTACTTTAGAGTATTCTCTTAGTTAATTAGATAATAAATTTCTTAATATATTTACTTATATAAATATTTATTTAGAATTATTTTTAGGCTATTTCAGTTTTTTGGAGATTTTTTTAGAATTTTTAGGTAATTAAAACATATGGAACGTAAATTTTTAGGACTTCCATGATTTACTACGAGACCATACTTGTATATTGTGCCTACCAAATATTTATTTTAGGTTAAATATTTAATTATATTTTTTTGTAATTTATTTAGAATTTTAAGAAATTTATTTAGATTTTTGAAATTATTTAGGATTTATTTGGATATATATATAGTCTTAATATTATATAGATGCAAATTTAGTGTTAATAGATATTAATAAGATTATATATAAATTATTTGTATTATCTTTAATTCTATTTAAGATTATAAATTATTGACATAAAATCAAACTCTATTTTAAATTAATTCAAATCCTGAGCCTACTAGGAAAGCAACTTCATGTATATCCTATCCTTATTTAAACTGATCATAATCATATCCAAATTAGCAAATCCTAATCGTATTCAATTAAGTAATCTTCACCATTATAAATACCTATTAGACTTATGAAATAAACTCATATTTCATATTTTTCTTCCCCAAACTCATATCTTTTTCGTCCAAAAATAGTCAAAATTCGTCCTAAATTCAGTCTCATTTTCTAGTAGTTATGGCGACTAGCTCCGGACTCCAAACGTGCTCCAATTTTTTTTGTTAGAACCATATCAAGGTTAGTTTTTTGAATATATAAATTATTTTCATAATTTATGAACCTATTTTTCCATAAAAGTCTAAAAGTATCAGCTATCCAAAATTAGACGCATTTTTGTGTTTTTGAGATTTCGGGAGATCCCGAACTCGGAATTATGAGCCGTTTAAAGTTTCAAAAATCTGACATAATGAAATTCCATAAAATTATTTTTTAGAATTTAACATGCAATTTTAATCTACTGTAAAAATTTTGCAACGTAGACGTAAATAGAAAACTACCAAAAACTGTCATCTGTGCGCCCTTGTGGACATAACTCTTTACCGACTTATGATTTTATAAAACTGTCAATTTCGGCATTTATGTAGTGCTAAAATCTATAGGATTTTACATATAAATCTAGGATTTGAGTTGGTTGACTTTTTAGTCAACGGTTTGCCTCGATTTGCTTGCCACGGATCACAAATCCGTAAAGTTGACTTTCTTTGGACCAAAATTAGGATTTAACAATAAATCAGATTATTATAAAATTAAAATACTATTTTAGGTTATAGATTAAACTGGAGGAACCTATTCACCCACTTTTGTAACCTAACTTGTTTATTTTATGTGACGGGTAGATCGGACGACGCCTTGAGTTGAGACTTAATTCTTTTCAGACCAGACAAGTATACCTTGCCTTGTAGTACTGTTTAAATTCAGATATTATTTAGTTGCATGTTTTATTATTTAATATTATATAACTGTGCGTCCAAGAATAACTTGGGTGCAACGACGGTGGCGTCGTATTTTAACTTTATTATATATTATGCATGATGACCTAGTTTTATGAGACCACCATATTATTATGAGTTATTCTTATATTTTATTGACCATGACACATTTCTTATACGGGTTATGAGTCTCATGTAGGACACGGACTTGCGTATTCGGTTGGCCACCTATACGTGTAGGTCGTGCGACGGATAGGGTATAACTGCTAATAGTGATGCATGTTGGAAGACTTAGCAGTTATTAGTAGTCCAGAAACATAGACTATTGTAGTACGGTGGTCCAATCCTTGTCCTTGTTTAGTTTTAGGGTTGGGCTATTGTTCTAACAATAGGCTATGAACCAAAGTTACGACGCCGATACCTACACTCCGTCTCGACGTAGTAGCTAAAACGTGTTATGGATACAACATGCAAAGAGCATGGGGCCGGAAGGACGACTAGTAGGCATATGGGACACCCATCCCCTTTATACAAATACCGTATTCTTCAGAGCGATACAGACGTATATATTTATACAGATACCGCATTCTTTAGAGTGTTGGACGTTACTTGTGATTTTGCAGATACCACACTCTAGAGAACATTGGACGTTATTACTTATACAGATACCATGCTCCTCGGAGCTGGACATTATTATATTGTAGAGTGCCCTTGTTATAGGGGCATATGTGGCATATACTAGCCAGTCACGGCGATTGGTGAATTACGTCAGCATATGTCTAGCCCATACTTTCCATACGCACTAAGTTGTCCTCAAATTGCATTCACTTGGCTGGTTAGTTCACCCTCGAGTTTTTACAGTATTTACTTTATGGCATGCATCTATGTATCTTGTTATGTCCCTCTGAGGAACTGGTCCCTTTCCAGGTGTAGACGATCATGACTATTCGTAGGAGCACGGATCAGGACTTGTTACTCCATTCTCTTTCCAGGAAGTCTTCTCTTCGAGCCTCATTATTTCATTAGATATACTTATTTTATTTCTCTAATATTCTAGTTGGTAATGGATTTGTCTTCACCCAACTACATGTTCTTATCAAGCATCTTATACTGGATTCAGTTATATAGTGGATTGGTTATTCATTTATATTTGATTCTGTTGATGAGATTTAGTTATGCACTATGACTTGTGATAGTTATATACCACTTATGAATTATTGTTGATAATACAGCGTACGTATGTGTTATGGTTTCTATATATTGGAGTTGCCATATACATACGGCTGGCATGCTTACGTATTCCTAGTCGTACGTATTTTGGGACTGGGACATGATAATTTAGACTGAGGAGGGTCAGACAATATTTGATAAGCTGAAGAAGCATTTGACCACAACATCTATCTTGACTCTTCCTTCTAGATCTAGAGGCTTTGTAGTATATATCAATGAATCAGGAAACAAATTAGGATGTGTCACGACCCATACCCAAAATTTGGGCATGAGTCGTGGGTACGTCCAGCCTACGCCGCAGCATCGGCGGTAGAACGCTGTCTAGGTCTCAACATAATATATATCCTATCAATCGTCTCAACTCCGTACGGAGGACAATAATAATAATCCACAGTTCTAAAAATATACTCAATCACAAGCTATAAGAAATAATGGCACGAAGAGAATAGAAAAGAGTTCTATATAAACCAACCACAAAAGTGCAACACAAGTCCTGGGTCTAGATGACCTCACAAAGTCACAAAATAATAAATACAACTCAGTCTCTGTCTAAAACAATAAATACAGAAAAAGTAATCTAAGTACAGGCAGATAAGATCTCCTCTAGGATAGGCAACTCCTCTGGGATTTCCGGAGTGAAATCTCCCTCTAATCCTGGGCCGTAATGAGTGGGGCACAAGTTCTCCAGGTCCTTTAAAAAATATTATCCAGTCAGGATTGGAGCGAAGCACAAGCACTAACAGCAGTTTCATTAAATTGACAAAAACTATAAACAGTGTAAGAAATACAAGATGAGAATAAATACTGGAAATGTAAAGTACTGGAGAAATGAAATAGGCAATAGAGCATCTAGCAATGAACAATAAACAGTGAATGCTAGAACAAGTAAATCTGAATAAAGAATAGACATCTAGCTAAGTGTTTGAAATATCAGTTTATTATGTGATCGGCTTGGGACTAGATCAGGCTGGTTATATATGATTAACTATGATTCATGTAGGTCAGGCTATCCATATAGTTAGCTATAATGCACGTAGTGGTCAGGCTAATCATATATAACAGCTATAATGCATGTAAATGGTCAGGCTGCACCCGACGTGAGAAGTGGGGTGAGCTATGATGCACGTAAAGGTTTAGATATGATCACATAATTTACTAATAGTTCCCCATCCCCAGCTAGCATGATGGATTCCAATCACGACTCCTCATGATGGGGATCTAGGGTGCTAACCCGTGTATCCATAGTGTCGGAATCAAGTATTTACTAAAACTGAATTTATAGAAGAAATCAACAATGAAAACTGTCAGAGAATGTACTCGCCTGTGGTCCTGGGCAAAGTATGAGGATCGATGTCCAAAGTGGGATCACAATGACCTATATATAAGATATCAATGTTAAATGGTGTTTGGAATGATAAAAGTGATTAGCTAAGTTGAAATGAGGGTGTTAGGCCATTTCTAGGTCTTTGGTGAGCTGCCTATGCCATACTTAACCATACTAGTCATATTAACTATAATTGTTATTGATACTAAGGTAATTAGTATATATGAGTTAGTATTAGTCTTATACTAGCTATTTATATCATACATGTATATTAACTCATATACCTATGCTAGTTCTCAAACCTTGGCAAATAAATACATTACCCATACCCTTGTATCTTTCTTAGGTATCCACTGTTACCTTAGAGCACTACTCACACTAAATATTTTATGTGCACAACCTACTCACCCAAGGCACACTGCTTGGAAGCAAGGTCCTCACCTATTGCTACTCTACTTGCCACTTACCTTAGGATCACACCCACACACATGTTTGTATAATTATTAGAACTCCGATACTATTACACACAGACTGCTTACAGTCCTACTGATACTCTAACCACAGTCCAAAACTGATACACAACATATACTAACCTACAGCTAACACAGCTACCTCACACATACCCCAACTAAACTCAATTGCTCAAGGTAATACACGACACTGTATTTAACATACACACTGTGATACCAATTCTGTACACACACACACAGTTCTGTTTTTCCCCCTTACTGAGAACACACAGGCAGACTACACAGTTCAAATACTGAAACCAATTCACCTCTCACTCACACTGGAATCCCCTAATCAACCCCAACCTGATACATAAAAACCTGGGTCTGACTCTACACTCTAATGCACATACTGCATTCACACACATGACACTGATACACAGTATCAGTTAACTCACACATATGTACACAGCACAGCACAGTTCACATAACTCAGGTCCTCACTACACAGGAACTCCCCTACACACAGGTATCTATTGCACTGAAACTCACACAGGTAGACATATAGCCACATACACAAGTATTTACTCACTGCACAACCACACAGGCTTTTAAATTCCTACACTGTACAACACACAGGCTCTTAATTCCTATACTCACATAGGTTGACACAGAATTCCTAACTACCTCAATACCCAGATACACTATCTAACCACACTGCTCCACAGAATTTAAATTGACACAGGTACACATTGGTTCACATAGGTAACACACTGAGATTAATACACTGCCACACATATACCTACACACTGATCTCTGGACACAGGTTCACACACAGGGAGACACTGACACAGGGCTTTATGATGCACAGACACTCAGACACACTGAACCTGGGAAATTCCCAACACCACACTGTGATACATAACTGAACACAAGACTCAAACACTGAACTCACTCAACAATGAAAACTGTCAGAGAATGTACTCGCCTGTGGTCCTGGGCAAAGTATGAGGATCGATGTCCAAAGTGGGATCACAATGACCTATATATAAGATATCAATGTTAAATGGTGTTTGGAATGATAAAAGTGATTAGCTAAGTTGAAATGAGGGTGTTAGGCCATTTCTAGGTCTTTGGTGAGCTGCCTATGCCATACTTAACCATACTAGTCATATTAACTATAATTGTTATTGATACTAAGGTAATTAGTATATATGAGTTAGTATTAGTCTTATAGTAGCTATTTATATTATACATGTATATTAACTCATATACCTATGCTAGTTCTCAAACCTTGGCAAATAAATACATTACCCATACCCTTGTATCTTTCTTAGGTATCCACTGTTACCTTAGAGCACTACTCACACTAAATATTTTATGTGCACAACCTACTCACCCAAGGCACACTGCTTGGAAGCAAGGTCCTCACCTATTGCTACTCTACTTGCCACTTACCTTAGGATCACACCCACACACATGTTTGTATAATTATTAGAACTCCGATACTATTACACACAGACTGCTTACAGTCCTACTGATACTCTAACCACAGTCCAAAACTGATACACAACATATACTAACCTACAGCTAACACAGCTACCTCACACATACCCCAACTAAACTCAATTGCTCAAGGTAATACACGACACTGTATTTAACATACACACTGTGATACCAATTCTGTACACACACACACAGTTCTGTTTTCCCCCCTTACTGAGAACACACAGGCAGACTACACAGTTCAAATACTGAAACCAATTCACCTCTCACTCACACTGGAATCCCCTAATCAACCCCAACCTGATACATAAAAACCTGGGTCTGACTCTACACTCTAATGCACATACTGCATTCACACACATGACACTGATACACAGTATCAGTTAACTCACACATATGTACACAGCACAGCACAGTTCACATAACTCAGGTCCTCACTACACAGGAACTCCTCTACACACAGGTATCTATTGCACTGAAACTCACACAGGTAGACATATAGCCACATACACAAGTATTTACTCACTGCACAACCACACAGGCTTTTAAATTCCTACACTGTACAACACACAGGCTCTTAATTCCTATACTCACATAGGTTGACACAGAATTCCTAACTACCTCAATACCCATATACACTATCTAACCACACTGCTCCACAGAATTTAAATTGACACAGGTACACATTGGTTCACATAGGTAACACACTGAGATTAATACACTGCCACACATATACCTACACACTGATCTCTGGACACAGGTTCACACACAGGGAGACACTGACACAGGGCTTTATGATGCACAGACACTCAGACACACTGAACCTGGGAAATTCCCAACACCACACTGTGATACATAACTGAACACAAGACTCAAACACTGAACTCACTCAACAATAAAAACTGTCAGAGAATGTACTCGCCTGTGGTCCTGGACAAAGTATGAGGATCGATGTCCAAAGTGGGATCACAATGACCTATATATAAGATATCAATGTTAAATGGTGTTTGGAATGATAAAAGTAATTAGCTAAGTTGAAATGAGGGTGTTAGGCCATTTCTAGGTCTTTGGTGAGCTGCCTATGCCATACTTAACCATACTAGTCATATTAACTATAATTGTTATTGATACTAAGGTAATTAGTATATATGAGTTAGTATTAGTCTTATACTAGCTATTTATATCATACATGTATATTAACTCATATACCTATGCTAGTTCTCAAACCTTGGCAAATAAATACATTACCCATACCCTTGTATCTTTCTTAGGTATCCACTGTTACCTTAGAGCACTACTCACACTAAATATTTTATGTGCACAACCTACTCACCCAAGGCACACTGCTTGGAAGCAAGGTCCTCACCTATTGCTACTCTACTTGCCACTTACCTTAGGATCACACCCACACACATGTTTGTATAATTATTAGAACTCCGATACTATTACACACAGACTGCTTACAGTCCTACTGATACTCTAACCACAGTCCAAAACTGATACACAACATATACTAACCTACAGCTAACACAGCTACCTCACACATACCCCAACTAAACTCAATTGCTCAAGGTAATACACAACACTGTATTTAACATACACACTGTGATACCAATTCTGTACACACACACACAGTTCTGTTTTCCCCCCTTACTGAGAACACACAGGCAGACTACACAGTTCAAATACTGAAACCAATTCACCTCTCACTCACACTGGAATCCCCTAATCAACCCCAACCTGATACATAAAAACCTGGGTCTGACTCTACACTCTAATGCACATACTGCATTCACACACATGACACTGATACACAGTATCAGTTAACTCACACATATGTACACAGCACAGCACAGTTCACATAACTCAGGTCCTCACTACACAGGAACTCCCCTACACACAGGTATCTATTGCACTGAAACTCACACAGGTAGACATATAGCCACATACACAAGTATTTACTCACTGCACAACCACACAGGCTTTTAAATTCCTACACTGTACAACACACAGGCTCTTAATTCCTATACTCACATAGGTTGACACAGAATTCCTAACTACCTCAATACCCAGATACACTATCTAACCACATTGCTCCACAGAATTTAAATTGACACAGGTACACATTGGTTCACATAGGTAACACACTGAGATTAATACACTGCCACACATATACCTACACACTGATCTCTGGACACAGGTTCACACACAGGGAGACACTGACACAGGGCTTTATGATGCACAGACACTCAGACACACTGAACCTGGGAAATTCCCAACACCACACTGTGATACATAACTGAACACAAGACTCAAACACTGAACTCACTCAACAATGAAAACTGTCAGAGAATGTACTCGCCTGTGGTCCTGGGCAAAGTATGAGGATCGATGTCCAAAGTGGGATCACAATGACCTATATATAAGATATCAATGTTAAATGGTGTTTGGAATGATAAAAGTGATTAGCTAAGTTGAAATGAGGGTGTTAGGCCATTTCTAGGTCTTTGGTGAGCTGCCTATGCCATACTTAACCATACTAGTCATATTAACTATAATTGTTATTGATACTAAGGTAATTAGTATATATGAGTTAGTATTAGTCTTATACTAGCTATTTATATCATACATGTATATTAACTCATATACCTATGCTAGTTCTCAAACCTTGGCAAATAAATACATTACCCATACCCTTGTATCTTTCTTAGGTATCCACTGTTACCTTAGAGCACTACTCACACTAAATATTTTATGTGCACAACCTACTCACCCAAGGCACACTGCTTGGAAGCAAGGTCCTCACCTATTGCTACTCTACTTGCCACTTACCTTAGGATCACACCCACACACATGTTTGTATAATTATTAGAACTCCGATACTATTACACATAGACTGCTTACAGTCCTACTGATACTCTAACCACAGTCCAAAACTGATACACAACATATACTAACCTACAGCTAACACAGCTACCTCACACATACCCCAACTAAACTCAATTGCTCAAGGTAATACACAACACTGTATTTAACATACACACTGTGATACCAATTCTGTACACACACACACAGTTCTGTTTTCCCCCCTTACTGAGAACACACAGGCAGACTACACAGTTCAAATACTGAAACCAATTCACCTCTCACTCACACTGGAATCCCCTAATCAACCCCAACCTGATACATAAAAACCTGGGTCTGACTCTACACTCTAATGCACATACTGCATTCACACACATGACACTGATACACAGTATCAGTTAACTCACACATATGTACACAGCACAGCACAATTCACATAACTCAGGTCCTCACTACACAGGAACTCCCCTACACACAGGTATCTATTGCACTGAAACTCACACAGGTAGACATATAGCCACATACACAAGTATTTACTCACTGCACAACCACACAGGCTTTTAAATTCCTACACTGTACAACACACAGGCTCTTAATTCCTATACTCACATAGGTTGACACAGAATTCCTAACTACCTCAATACCCAGATACACTATCTAACCACACTGCTCCACAGAATTTAAATTGACACAGGTACACATTGGTTCACATAGGTAACACACTGAGATTAATACACTGCCACACATATACCTACACACTGATCTCTGGACACAGGTTCACACACAGGGAGACACTGACACAGGGCTTTATGATGCACAGACACTCAGACACACTGAACCTGGGAAATTCCCAACACCACACTGTGATACATAACTGAACACAAGACTCAAACACTGAACTCACTCACTGAGTTCACACATACCCAGATGCATCACCTACACACACTGATCCAAGCCATCATCAGCCCTTCAAAACCCCAAACCCGATACTTCTGCTCTCAATACTGGTACTCAGAACCTTAAACCCTACTGAGACAAAAACCCTAACAATTACCCAAACTGCTCCTGTAAACAAATCCAAATGCACAACCCACAGTCCAACTGCACAGGAAACCTAGAATAACCCCTACTCTACCCAGAATACCTCCCACAGCATCCGATACACAAAAACACTGCTACACAAATAACCCATATTACACAAAACACACAGTTAGTAAAATTTCCCAAATCGAAACCCTAAAATCGAGATCTAAACCATACATATGAGATAAAATCTGCCTACATGTAAACCCCTATGATTTAGGGTCCACAAAAATTGGGGAAACCCAATGTAGGTCACCAAAACCCAAATCAAAATCCTAAATCAAAATCTAAACAATATGGGGTTTTTCCTAATGGCCAACAACAAGGAAAAACAGAATTTAAAATGGGAAAAATCGGGAATTTACCTATAGGAAGATGGTTTCCCTATGAAAGTTCTTCTTTCCCAAGGTTCCTTGACCCAAGCTCCTTGTTCCCCTTGCTTTGGAGGAGGAAAATGGAATCCCTAGGGTTAGATTCCGAATTTGGGGTGGAGGAAATGGCTTTTCTAATGGAGGCTAGGGTTTCTTTCTTCATGAAGGAGAAAAGGGTTGAGGGTAGCTCCCTTTTATATTAAAACTAGGTTAGGGTTTCAAATGCATAGGATTAGGTTAATCCCCCAGGTTAGGTCATGAAGAACCTAATTAACTAAGGTTTAGTCATTCTAGGGTTTGAGGTTTAAAACCTAAAATTGAAATTCTAGGGTTTCTCTAGAATTTGGTTTTCAAACTAGGGTTTAGTCATTAGGGTTAGTCCTAATGAGTTCTAGGGTTTGACCTAAACCAAACACAACTAACAATATATAAATAGTTTATAAAACTCAGCAGATTAATTAAATACATAATTATTCAAAATAGTGAAATTAGCCCTTATCTGGAAATATGGTAGTGACAAGTCTACCCTCCAAAAAAAATTTCGTCCTCGAAATTGGACTGAACAAGAACAAGATGAAATCAGAAAAGGAAATATACCTCAAGTCTAGAAGAGATACGGGTATTGCTCTCGCATTTCGTTCTCTCTCTCCCAGGTCGACTCCCCTGGAGAGTGATGTCTCCATGCAACACGAACCAAAGGAATAGTTTGGTTCCGCAACACCTTCTCTCTGCGGTCCAAGATCTCTACGGGCTGCTCGGGGTAGCTGAGCGTCGGACCAACCTCAATCTCCGAGTGATCAAGTACGTGACTAGGGTCTGCCATGTACCGTCTCAGCTGCGACACGTGGAACACATCATGCACTCCCTCTAATGCAGGTGGCAAGTCTAGTCTATACGCCACTGCACCTATCCTTGCAAGAATACCGAAGGGTCCGATGTAGCGGGGGCTAAGCTTTCCGCCTCCACCAAAACGAATCGTGCCACGCGTCGGAGAAATTCGTAGGAATACTAGATCGCCAACCTAAAATAAAACAGTCTCAACACGCAGTCTAAACAAACATACACAAGCAAAAAATATAACGATCTAAACCTGAAACTCAAGGTGTCTACGGTGGCTGTCGGCCCAATGCCGCTGTCTGTCCTGCGCCACTCGCAGTCTGTCTCTGATGAGTTTCACCTTTTCTGCTGCATCCACGACCATTTCTGGTCCTAGCAAGGCTCTCTCTCCAACGTCGTCCCAAGATAACGGTATACGACACCTCCGTCCATAAAGAGCCTCAAATGGTGATATCTCGATGCTGGCCTGGTAGCTGTTGTTGTAAGCAAACTTACCAGGTGCAGATGATCCTCCCAAGAACCTCCGAGATCTAGAACGCAAGTGCGTAGCATATCCTCGAGAGTCTGAATAGTCCTTTTAGACTGCCCGTCTGTTTGGGGGTGGTATGAGGTACTGAACTTGAGCTGAGTGCCCAAGCTAGCCTGCAGACTCCTCCAGAAGTGGGAAGTGAAACGGCTATCCCGATCCGAGACGATGCTCACAGGAACTCCATGAAGCCTAATGATCTGTCGCACGTACATCTCTGCTAGCCTCTCTGTCGACGTGCCTACCTTGAAAGGTAAGAAATGGGCTGATTTGGTCAACATGTCCACGATGACCCAAATCGCGTCCTTCCCTCCTGGAGAACGTAGAAGCCCTGAAATGAAACCCATGGTCACGTGCTCCCATTTCCACTCTGGAATCGGTAAAGGTTGAAGAAAACCACCTGGCCTCTGCCGGTCTGCCTTTACCTGCTGGCACACTAGACACCGGGATACGAAGCGTGCTACCTCGCGCTTCATTCCATACCACCATACATGCTCCCTCAAGTCTCGATACATTTTGTTGGCACCGGGATGCATCGAGTACTGAGAGCGGTGTGCCTCCTGCAAAACCTCCTCGCGCAGCTCCCCGCTCGGCACACATATCCTCGTGCCGTGCCGTAAGGAACCATCCTCTGCGATAGTAAAGTCGTTCGACAATCCTGCCCGAATATGTGCCCTGATACTCCTCAGAGCCTCATCATCGTACTGTGCAGCTCTGATCCTGTCCATCAGCTCAGACTGTATCTGTAATCCCCACATCTGAATCTCAGTACCGGGAACTAACACCTCAATCTCCAAGCTCTCCAAATCCGCCAACAAATGTCTATCAGCCGTCAAGTACATAGCCATCGGATACCTGCTCAAGGCATCGGCGACTACGTTGGCCTTCCCTGGATGGTACTGCAATGAGATGTCAAAGTCCTTCATCAACTCTAACCATCTTCTCTGTCTCATGTTCAGCTCCTTCTGTGTGAATACGTACTTCAAGCTCTTGTGGTCTGTGAAGATCTCCATACGCTCTCCGTACAGGTAATATTTCCACAGCTTTAGAGCGAAGATAACGGCTGCCAACTCTAAATCGTGGGTGGGGTAGTTCTTTTCATGAGGGCATAACTGTCTGGAAGCATAGGCAATTACCTTCCCGTGCTGTTGAAGAACACATCCCAGACCCTTCCCTGAAGCATCACTGTAGATGGTGAAACCACCTGTCCCTGCTGGCAACGTCAAAACTGGAGCTGTCGTCAACCTCTTCTTCAGCTCATCAAATGCGGCCTGGCAATCCTCCGTCCAGACAAAATCCACATCCTTCCTAGTCAGTCTGGTCATCGACGCTGCAATCCTGGAGAAGTCTTGTACAAACCTCATGTAGTATCCTGCTAGCCCGAGAAAACTCCTGATCTCAGCTACCGAACTGGGGGTAGCCCACGACTCCACTGCCTCGATCTTCTGTGGGTTAACCGAGATTCCGTCACCCGATACCACATGCCCAAGAAATTCAACCTTGTCAAGGAAGAATTCACACTTAGAGAGTTTTTCGTACAGCTTCTCCCTCCTGAGAGTCTCTAAGACCAACCTCAGGTGCTCTTCGTGCTCCTCCGGGGTCTTAGAATACACAAGAATATCGTCGATGAACACCACCACGAACTTGTCAAGGTACTGGTGGAACACCTTGTTCATCAGGTTCATGAATACTGCCGGTGCATTGGTTAAACCAAATGGCATTACCATGAACTCAAACTGGCCGTATCTGGTCCGAAAAGCTGTCTTCGGCGTGTCTTCTCTCTTCACCTTCACCTGGTGATAGCCTGACCTCAAATATATCTTTGAAAACACCCTCGCCCCACTCAACTGATCGAAAAGATCATCTATCCTCGACAGCGGGTATTTGTTCTTGATAGTGAGGTTGTTCAAAGCTCTATAATCAATGCACATGCGCACCGTGCCATCCTTCTTTGGTACGAATAATAATGGAGCTCCCCATGGTGATGAACTGGATTTGATGAAGCCTTTGTCCTACAGCTCCTCAACTTGCTTCTTTAGTTCTGCCAGCTTGCTGTTGTTGACTCTATAGACATATTATAAAATGGGCTCCGCTCCTGGAACCAAGTCTATAGAGAATTCAACATCTCTGTCTGGCGGCAATCCTGGCAACTCCTCTGGAAATACATCCAGGAACTCCGCTATCAGAGGATGTGGCAACTCCTCTTCTTCTGCCCTGGCTCCGCAAAATGTGCTCCTCCTCTGTTCTGCTACTCCTCTGATGACCTCAAACTCCGGCTCTCCTGGTGGTCTAAATAATACTCTGCCTCTATAACAATCTATAGTAGCATGATGCCTACTCAACCAGTCCATTCCGAGTACAATATCGTACCCCGGAAGTGGCATGACGAGTAAGCTCACGCTCAACTCTCGGCCTCCTACTGACACTCTCCGGTCCTTGCAGTGATCACGGACTAGGATAATACCTCCACCAGTCATGATCTTGCAAGTCCTAGCTAATGGTTCTGTGTCTAAATGATGTCGAAGTGCATAAGATACAGACACAAAACTATGGGAAGCGGCAGAGTCGAATAAAGTAAATACGGGAATACAATCGAGAAGAACTGAACCTGTGATCAAGTCTCCTGCTGGCTCGATCTCCTCGACTGCCATGGCGTACGCTCGTCCCTGGGGTGCACCTCTCTGCTGCTAATGCTGGGCAAACCTCTGATGTTGTGGTGGAAGTGGTCCCCTCTATTGTTGGCCTCCTGGTACGGCAGGTACCCTGTCTGGTCCTCTCTGGGTGGCTGCTCCACCCTGACCTGGACGAATGGTAGGGCAATCCCTCAGCTGGTGTGTCATCGATCCGCAGGACAGACATGAGCCCAATCTCTTCCTGCAGATCTCTCTAGTATGTCCTGTCTTCCCGCAGTACGCATACTGGATAGCGGGCTGAGTCTGCCTCTGCTGCTGATGCTGGACCTGCCCTCGGGCTGGTGCCTGGTGCTGCTGGTGCTGCTGCTGAAATTATTCCTAGTCGTACGTATTTAGTTATGCACTATGACTTGTGATAGTTATATACCACTTATGAATTATTATTGATAATACAACGTACGTATGTGTTATGGTTTCTATATATTGGAGTTGCCATATACATACGACTGACATGCTTACGTATTCCTAGTCGTACGTATTTTGGGACTGGGGTATGACAATTTAGACTGAGGAGTGTCAGACAATATTTGATAAGCTGAAGAAGCATTTGACCACAACATCAATCTTGACTCTTCCTTCTAGATCTAGAGGCTTTGTAGTATATATCAATGAATCAGGAAACAAATTGGGATGTGTTCTGATATAGCATGGTAAAATTATAGACAGTTAGGATCTCAAGAGAAGAACTATTTGACGCACGATCTAGAGCTTACAAGAGTGACCTTCGCAATAAAGCTATGTAGACACTTTTTATGTAGGGAGCAAATTTTATTTTTTATTGATCATAAAATTATGAAATACATCTTTACTCAGAATGAGATAAATATGAGACAAAGACGTTGGTTCGAGTTAATAAAGACTTTGAGATCAAGCTTCAATATCACCTTGGGAAGGTGAATATTGTACCAAATAGGATACCATTGGCATGTTATTTAATGACTCGACATTGCTTATTAGAGTATCTTCAGGAGCTTGGTATAGAGATCATTCACTACAAGAATAAGTCAAATTAGCGACGTCTCGAAACGTCGCTAAATGGCCAAAAAATGTCGCTAAATAATTTTATCGACGTCTGTAGCGACGTTACGTTGAAGTCGCCTTTAATCTAGTCGCTGACCAGAAAAATATCGCAAAACGTCGTTATTTCGACGTTTTCTAGCGACGTAAATGCGTCATATATTAGCGACGTGTAGCGACGCAACATTGTTAAATTAGCGATGTTTAGTTTGTCGCTATATGTTGCAAGTTTTTTCTTTTTAGCGACGTTGTGCGACTCATTTAACGATGTTATATTGACCTGGCAATACTGCTATGTCAGCAATTTGCGTCGGGTGGCGACGTATTTAGCGACGTGGATAGCGACGTCTATAGCGACGTATTCAGCGATGTATATAAATGTCGCTAAACGTCGCTAAAAATATCACTAAAGATACAGTAAAAAATAAAAAATGAATATTGAATTATTTTCAAACCATTCTTCCTACAGTTTATGAATTCATAATTTGTACAAATAGACCCGGAGCAACCCTCCATTGAATTTGCTGGGTTGGCCGACCCCTTTCGGTTGAACATTCAACAACGGTAAATTAACATACATTTAATATAAATAATATAGTAAAATTTAAAGAAAATAAAATATTGAGATTATAAATCGAGTAAGGACAAAATCTCGTCATAAAAAAATGTAACAAATATCCACACAACTGAGTATGAAAGCCTCGTCCTAAAGAATACAAGAAATAATATCTGAATGCCTCAAAAATAAAGAATATTCATAAATGACCAAATATCATACGTCTGAAACAAAAACAATGAATAAACAGTCCTAACTAGGACTACTGCGGATCTATAGGAGGATGACCACCGGCGCGCATCATGGACAATAATAGATCATACTGCTCCCGTAAAATTGACACCGATGTCGATGGAGAAGGCAGTGACGTTGGTGGAGTCTGTGTCGATGAAGATGCACCAGGAGGACGTATCTGCTCCAACTCTACTAGTTGATGGTTATATAAATTCATGGTAGATAACAGCCTCATACTGCTATGAACCATTGAATCCTGCATCATTGTCAGCCTCTCACCCATGGACAACTGTGATGCCTGCAGCTCTGTCACGCTGCGCTCTGTTGACGCTCTAAGATCAGCTGTCATATCCTAGACCTCCATGATGCTGCGCTCGAGCATATCAAATCGTGCGATGAGCGTCGCATCGTCCGCTTGAGGCTGACACAGGGGCTGCTCCTCCATACTTCACAGCAACTCGTCATGGAGAGACGCAATCTGACGATCAACGGTCTCCTGGACTCGGGCCGACGACTGCGAGGGTTGTGGCGAATGCACACTTGCTGTGGAGGCCCTAGATGACTGCGTTACAACAAGGGCGCTATAGGATCCAGTACGCAGTACGTACCCCTTGGAGACTACCAGCTGCGGTTACCCACAGCTCGTCAGCCGACGGAGCTGGAGAGGGCTGCGGGGAAGTACCAGCCTGTCCCGCTGTAGGTGCACTAGCAATCACCCGCTCACGCAGCCTAAGATACTTGGCCTAGAAAAGTTTGGATACTCGATAATTGCCTAAGTTATATTAAAATTAACACAAAGAAAAGTAATACTTACATAGGTCTGCGAGGCCCTCTCATCAATGAGATTCCCGCCCTTTCGATGGGTGGCCAGGAAGACGGTCACCATGTTTGCATCCTTACCCCTTGGTACCTATTAAAAATATATTATTTAGTACTAAAATTAAATATTTTATCCTACTACCATTTTATTGTACTTGTATTAAAATAATATATCTAAAATAAAAAACATACCAAACGATAAAAATATTCTGTCATCGAAATCGAGCCACCATACCACTTTGCTGACTTTTGCCTAGCCGCCTTGGCCTTCGCAAACCTTTTCTTCTACCTCGGATCGTTGAATCTAGCCCTCATTGCAGTCCATTGCTCAGGCATGATCCAACCTTGGATCAGTTTTCCTTCGCGATCACGAGCCTTCTGGTCATCCAGAGCATCACGGATCAGCTTGGCAGCAACGACAAAAAATATCTGCTCTATCAACTCGGCTCGGTGCAGTGGATAAAAATACGTTTGCTACAATAAATAATTTAGTAAGTTATATAATATGCGTAAATTAGATGATTGATATAATATACTTTTACCTTGAAGTGCGCAAAATAGAACATCTTCCTCTCCTCCGAAGTATCAGAGTAGTTAATCCAAGGGCCACCATAGTTATTCCTCAGAAAGAGGTCCAGGCGTCTCTGTACCGACGATGGACGATATCTATACAAAGATAATTATTTTTATCAAAAAAGTCAATATATGATGAATAAAGAAATACACGATATATATGATGCTAAACCATCTAATTGACTTACTTTGTACCATCGGCCCAAATCTCTGTCCTCGTCTCCTCCGGAGTTGCGCATGGAGGATCTAGCTGATGCTGGGATGACGTCGGCTAGACCACCTCCAAATGCTCATCTGTCTGCACGGTTTTGTCAGCAGAAGGAACGCTGGACGAGAGAGTACTATCAGGCCTGGAACTACTCGTCCCAGGAGTGCTACCACGTAACGTCATCGCAGTCGAAGATGTGACTGGTCGATATACTGGAGTACTAGGCGTTGAGGATCCATAACCAATAGTAGGCAGTACAGGAGTAGCACTTTGTCTACCTCGGGACCTGTCGAACGCTCCGCGTCGTCCTGTCATACCTGATAACAACATATGATGAATAAAGAAATACACAAATATATAGTACATTCTAAAGTCAATATTATAACTAGTGGTGTCACAAGTCTAAATGGATAGTACATTTTATAGTCAAAATATAATACATATCTTAATCAAAATAGTACATTCTACAGTCAAAATATAGTATATTCTACAGGCAAAATATTTTATTTTCAATCATCTTCAGAAAATTTATCTATTTTGCCTTCCTCATCCTCTTCTTCCTCTTCCTCCTCATCTTCACTTTTATCTACTTCGTCTTCGTCTTCATCTTCGTCTTCCTCTTCGGATAATTTTACATCTTCTACATTATTAGTCGTGTAATGAGAATATTTCGTTGAGTCCACATCTACATTATTTGTTACAAGTGGTAGTTCGTCCTCCTGATAAGCTATTTTGTCAATGCCAAATATATTTCTAGCTTTAGTCTTGCATACTGCCCACCAATCCAACCTCGTTGTCCCCCGTCTAGGATAAATTATGAAGTACACGAGATAAGATTGACTTGATAGGACAAATGGTTCGTAGCCTTGATATCTACGCTTGTAGTTTATATCCACAAGACCATGCTTGTCAATTTTCCAACCTTAATCTTGAATTGGATCGAACCATTCACACTTGAATAGTACGATCTTAGCAAGTTCTGTGCCATAATTATATGTCAACTCTATAATCTCTCGTAAGATGCCAAAGAAATCATTGCCTGGATCGATGTCTTTGTAGTTCGAAGATTTGATACACAAACAATGATTTTTTGTGGAATCAAGATCCAGAAAGCTATCTCTGATCGGAGCATTTGTTGACTTAAACCAAAATCCATTCACACAGAAACTTGGCCATATTTTGATGGTAGTAATTGATCTCTTGGCTAGAGTTCTAATAGATTCAGTCTCGGGTGTTATTAGACGATCGACCTAAATACCAAAGTAGGGATAGTAAGTTATTTATTATGCAAGTGCATACAGAAAAAGTAATTACAAGCTTCTTACATATGCGCTTAACCAAGAAGGAAAATGGGGTCTTATTTCTTATTCTACTTCTTCGTCTATTATGTAGGGTCTAACCGACCTCAGCTCATCATTATATGTGCTAAAAAATAATAAAGCAACCGCTAATTAGTAGCATAATAGTAGCTTATACTATTACATTGAGATGACATAAACGTGAACGTATTAATTACTTACCCCTCTGGCTTCTCCACTTTATCCTCATCAAAATTGAGTAATATATATAACTGAACAGCCTTTAGCTCGTCGTTATTCAAATATCTCTTCTTTATTTTCCCCGAAGGCTTTCCGGATGCATTGAATACTTTCAGTATTGCATCATTAGATTCATGATATCCGTCGTCGTTTCTTGGAGCTCTCGTTCTATTAGTAGCAACATGAGGTTTGAAATACGTCGAGCAAAAGTTTGTAATCTCCTCGAGAACATAAGCTTCACAAATAGAGTCCTCAATCCGTGCCTTATTTTTTACCTTTCTCTTTAGGTGATTCAGATGCCGCTCGAAGGGGTACATCCACCGATAATCGACAGGACCACCAACACGTGCCTAATAGGAATGATGAATTGGCAAATGCTTTATAGAGTCAAAGAATCCAGAAGAAAATACCTTCTCGAGCTTGCACATTGTTATCGCAATGTCCTTCTCTTGCTTTTCTAGACGATTGACTAGCAACTTAGTAGAACAAATATCTCTAAAGAATATGATGAACTCTGTCAATGGATCCCAAATGACCTGCGGTAAGAATTTTTAAAATACAATCAAAATTAACCTCTCCATGAATACATGATAAACGTGGCTCTTCATACCCACCAGTTTGTTCTCCTTGAGGTTGACGCATTTTCTCAAGTTCGACACATACCCGTCTAAAAATTTTAGACCATGAATCCACCTACAAAGTCTTCCTTTATCCTCCTTCTCCATTGAGAAAACTGACTTAGGCTGCTTTAACTTTCCTTTTCTCTCCTCTATCAAATGCAATGCAGGACGTCTACATATTTCTTTTAAGTCCAACCTGGCCTTCAGATTGTCTTTTATCTTCCCCTTTACCTCCATTACAGTATTAATTATATTATCAAACACATTCTTCTAGATATACATGACATCAAGGTTATGTCTGATCAGATTGGTGCTCCAATATGGCATATCCCAAAATATACTCTTCTTTGTCCAGTTATGGGTGCGACCAAATCTGTCACACTTGTACCCCTTAGCAGACTCTTCGATAGCACTTGATAAATCTTTTACCTCTTCCCATATCGTGTGTCCGGGCCACCTTCGTAGTGGATTGGCCTTCTCCACAACGCCCGCACGAAAAGCATTCATGTTCCTCCGGTACGGATGATTATTTGTGGTATTAAACGAAAGGAATGAAATTGTATTTCAATGACGGGGTTTATGCAAAACCCGCGCTCTTCTGTTTACAAACAAACTTGTACAATATAATCCTATCCGAGGATGTGGGAGTACAATTTATTTAATCTGGGTATAAATTGCTATAGGTGTCTGATCTGCGGTCGATCACTTTAGCCCTTGGACCATACGATGTTGAAGAAGTACCGTGGAAGACAGGTAGCAGCTTCGAAGGTTGCAGAAGAGGTTGGACGCACGAGGCCAAGGTCGTCGATCCCTGCTCTTTGCCTGCTCTCCGGGCTCTCTCTCTCTCTCTCTCTCCCTCTCTCTTTCTCTCTCTCTCTCTCCTTGGACGGTAATTCTCTCCTGGATGATAATTCTTTTTCCGTCCCTTTTTTCCCCATTGATAGGGGTCTCTATTTATAGAGTTTTTGTGACAATGACCACTCCGTCGGTGTAAAAACCGAGGAGTGGGAAGTACAACACCCTTTTACACAACGGTTAAAGTAACCAATGTCCGCGTATGGATGATCTTTTGAATGAGCGTATGGTGCGGGTCCAACTAAGGGAACACAACGCGTACTATTGCTACGAAGATCACGGCGTAAGAGCCACGCAGGTAGGTATCCCGTGTGTAGAAACGGTTGGCGTAGAAGCCAAATGACTGTCACCCTGGCACAGAGGCCAGATAGGCATAGAAGCCGAATAGGCGTAGAAGCCGGATAGGCGTAGAAGCCGGGTAGGCGTAGGAGCTGGAGAGGCGTTGAAGCCGGATAGGCGTAGGAGCCGGAGAGGCGTTGAAGCCGGAGAGGCGTTGAAAGCCGGATAGGCGTTGAAGCCGGAGAGGCGTTGAAGCCGGATAGGCGTTGAAGCCGGAGAGGCGTTGAAGCCGGAGAGGCGTTGAGAGCCGAAGAGGCGCTGAAGCCGGAGAGGCGTTTGAGAGCCAAAGAGGCTTTGAGAGCCGAAGAGGCGTTGAGAGCCGAAGGGGCGCAGGTCTTGAATGGGCGTAGAAGCCGCTGCGTACCGTGTCCGAGTGCTGATGTGGACGTCTTAGCCGGAATCACGGCTTTCGAAGATGTAATCAAATCTTCTACAGAGATTTGCCATCATCCTGTGCATTAAATACGAAGACGTGTTTCGAAGGTCTGCAGCCCTTCTGTGCATCCGTTTGCAGAGACGTGCCTTGACTGAACCTGTCACCGCTCCGTGCAATTAGACGTAGAGACGTGCCTCGAGCCCCGTACGATGTGCAGCTTTTGACGTGGCAGGCGGTTTGTCTACTGCGGAGCGTAAACCGACTTATGCCTGCCTGTGTAAAATAATGCAGCATATCCCTCTGTGCGCAAAAGAGCGGTTTATGCTGAGGGGACGTTAGTAAACGACGGTTCGGTGGTATCTTAACCCAATCCTCTACATTAAATGCAGGGATCCGCCATCATACTGTGGTGTACGTCCCGAGGGGTTTGTGCCTGTTTCCAGCCGTCGTTTGGGTCACCGTGCAGCCCTTTTTTGTCAGGAGTCAGAGGCCAGGTTCACTGCGTGACTTGACAGGTTCATTTCTGGGAAGATAAAGCGTTTCTCGTACGCTTTTTAACGCTGCTTTGAGAGCGGCTGAGTTTTTACGCCCTGGAGGCGATGGGGGGGTCCCATCTACGCCGAAGCGGTTTTGGACGTGCTGCACCCTTGAGCTCTTACGCCTGATGGCACTGAAGGCCTTTGCTTGCGCTGCTCTGTATCAATACGCCGCGTAGCTTTTGCCAGCATATTTTTCATGCTTCTACAAGACCCCCTTTAAAGCTTTTAAATTCTTTGGAATTTGAAACGCTTTGAATGAAGCATGAATGGCCCATCGTGACTCGAAACGTTTCTGAATGGAGCGTTAAAACGGTCGGTGCGGCCTTTATGGCAGATTTATTAGGGACCGCTGTGATCTCTTTTGCCTATAAAAAGGCGGGGGGTTAACCTGTTTCCCCATATTCCCATCACCATGCTAAAATGATCGCCGGAGTTCGTCGGGTCGATCTGAGGAAGAAGGAGATCATGTTCTTCCAGCATGTTGGGAGCCGAAAAAGACGGCGTCTTCGAGCAAGTGTCCACTGCAGCGATGGATCATAGAAGGATATCTTAGCCTCCCTTGCTCGGGATAATCAGCAACTTTGTATGGCGTTGCACCAGGGGAGAGGAAGGGCCATATTAGACCATGCCGCCTGCAAGCGGCGTCTTCTTCCGTTGTCTCCGGGGACGAGAGCAGATAGACTGGCTCCGTCCGGGATCGAGTTGGAAGAAATATCCCAATGCGATCTGTCATGGCGCTGGAGGCAGGAAAGCAGTTTGTAATCTGCCTTCTGTTGGAGTATGGGTCTGTGCCCATTTTGTATCCTCCCGCCACTATCATCTTCTTTGTTCATGGCTGCGGTAGCCGATGAACTGCTGGAGAAGATGGATGAAGAATTGATGCCCAGCGAGAACCTGTCAGTACAGCTTCTGGGCAATCTTCAGACGATGATGAGGAAACCTCTAATAGAGGCGTTGTCCCTCGTATGTAACCATGAAAAGTGAAGAAAAACCCCTGTAGACAGGATTTCCCTCATATGTAATCATGATTTTAATCTTCAATAAAGTTGTCTTTTCTTCATATGATCACTTGCCATACGTTGCTGTGAAGTCTGAATGTGTGCAGCTTCGACACGTCTGATACTTTACGCGACCCTGCATAGAGAGTACTAGGTTCTGTCATGTTCTTTTCGTGCAGCGGATAGTGCATAGAGCACTGCTTTAGCATTTTGAACATTTAGAACTGTCCTGTTGCTAGGACTAAGAAACCGCATAGAGTTCTGAACTGCTGCTTCTGATGAGCAGAGCTTTGTTCAGTCTTCGTCTTCAAGAATGATCTCTCGGAACTCCCTTGAAACAGGGTCGAGGATTCTGGCTGAGCTTTGTCATTTTGACAGACGAGATGTTCAGACTGGAGTCCGGATGAACCTCCAATTTCGGGACCCGAAAAGAGTAATTTCTTAATGGTTGTACTCTGTCCGTTTCGGGTACTTGGGGTCAAGAACGAGTATCTTCTGTGTGAACTCTTTGCACTTGACCGGGTCGGGGACTGTTCTGGATAAGCGGAAAGTCGCGGAGTATGAAATCCTCAGTCTGTAGCGTCTGGGCGTAAAACACCGTCGAGCGTGGGGTCGTAGACTTATGGTTCCTGAGCGTGAAGTCGTAGGTTTGTCGCCTCTCGAGCGTAAAAGCTACCGAGCACAAAGGCATCCGGGCGAGAAAAACCATAGACTTATAGCTGCTTGAACGTAAAGCCGTAGGATCGTTGCTGTTGAGTGTAGAAAGCTCCTTTAGCGTAGGACTTGTGGATCTGTAGCTCCTGAAAAGAGAATTTCTTCGAGCGTGAAGTTCTGCGGATCTGTTGCTTCTGAGCGTAAACTGAGCGCCACCGAGCGTGAGATCATCGATTTGGTATCTGCTGAGCGTAAGCCGTAGGTTCGTCGCCTCTCGAGCGTAAAAGCTACCGAGCACAAAGGCATCCGGGCGAGAAAAACCATTGACTTGTAGCTTGTGAGCGTAAAATCGTAGATCTGTTGCTGTCGAGCGTAGAAAGCTCCTTTAGCGTAGAACTGCTGAACTGTCTTGCGCGAAATTTTTTTCGAATTCGCTGACTGTCCGTCTTTCGAGGGTAGTGGGTTGACGTAGCACCCAATCATATCCGACTATTAATGTGAGACTTGGTTAGGGTCTCGAGGAGTCCGTCCGAGGATTCGAGGAGTCGATCCAGACTTTATATATATCCCAAGCTTTGGAGAGAAAAACTTTTCATCCGTCTTCTGCGAACGAGAGTTCTTGACTGTTCAAGCTTTCTCCTTTATTCCTTCTCTGAGCACTTCGAGCTTTCAGAAATGGCGACGAAACAAACCTCCTCCGCTAAGGGAAAGAGCATAGGTTCTTATTCTTCTCCTACTGCCCCAGCGAGGTAGTCTTCGGTCGGGCAAGGTGGACTTCCTTCCGACAGTATCCCGTCGACGGGCAGCGCACCCGGTCTGAGAGGTAGAGCTTTTGACAAGAATAACGAAAAAAATCCTTCGCACACATTGAACGTGACCGCGCTAGGTCGTCTTCTGTGCTGATAGCCTCTTCTGAGGAAGATGATGCACGGAGGTATTTTTATCTTTTACGCCCATATTTCTCGTGTGCTAGCGTAAAGGCGCCATATTTTCGTAGTTTCGTGCGTAAAAGCTCTGGCTGCCGAAAACTGGCGTATGTCGTAAAATAAGCATTTTACGTTTGTGGAGGGGACTCCCGGCGTATAATAACCAAATTCGTACAATCCTGGCATAGAGCACAGATTGTCGTTCTTTTGGTTCTGTATGTTTGTGCAAGATTTTTGTAATGACATACTTTCTTTGCACCTTTGTAGTTAACCTGGGTGAGTCTCCGCTGACCGAGGTGATGGGTTCCTCCGCCGGGATGCTGCACTCGAACTACCTGGAGGACTTGTCCCACGTGGCATTTTCCCTCTCCGGATCCCAGTATCCTGAGGGAAGGGGATTTTTGTTGGCGGCTCAGGGCGAGCGGGCACTGCTGAGTATGATCAATGGGGAGCCCCTGACGTATGTAGACGGAGAGCGGTACATAAAGTCGGCTTTCCTTTTCGGGGACTTGATCGACAAGCGGTCCCAGACGAAGCCTAAGAGGGAACCTTGGGTCTTTGCTGTCGAGAGCTTGGTTCTGTACCTGCCGACAATGCCGAGGGATTATCCCATCTCGGCTTTCTTCCATGCCACTCATCCCAGAGAGATGTCGTGGACGTTGACTCCCGATCTTCATGGCAAGCCGGGGAAGATCTTTCATCAGAAAGGAGCTGACCAGGGATCGTTTGTCAGTCGTCCTTCTGGTCCTGTGATATTGTTCCGGGGATTGTACCAGGGTGGCGTCCCGAGCGAAGACAGCTCTGTGATCCAGCCAGTCCAACTGTCGACTTTCTGCAACAGCTTCATGGGACGAGGTGGGGTGTACCCCAAGGAGAATCCTTGGTGTAATGGGTGGGTCACCCCAGCAAACCTCCGATGGACCAGCCTAGTTAACTGGCCTTGAAGCGCTTTTGGCAAGAGCTAGAGGGCATTGGGCTGTATGCCGCTGTGAGCGCGACGAGCGTCAGGTTGCCTCCCAACCCTAATTTGTTCTTGGCACTGATGGAGCGATACGTTTCGCTCACTGGGACCTTTGCCACTCTACTGGGGGAGTTGGGATTGGCCCTTCATGAGATGGCGGTTGTCTCGAGACTGCCGATGGGGGATACCCCGTATGAAGAGTATGTTTCCACCAACCGGGAGTTGGGGGATTCGGACCCTCGGGTGGCGGATGTGTATCAGCAGCTGATGTGCCAATATCTCGCCTGCACCGCTTTTTACAACGAGCCCTCTGGTTTGGCCCACACTACCAAGTGGATGTCCTACCTCTTCTTCCACCGAGCTAGAGCTGCCAGGTTGGAGAAAGTTTCGGGGGGCAAGAATGAGCCCGTGAACTGTTTGGGCGTGCTTAGTGCCCAGGTCATGGATGGCCTTATGGAGGAGGCCAAAGCTTCGGACCAGATCCTCGTTGAGAGGGTAGGGAAGTACCCCGAAGGTACTACGGCCCGTAGTTACCTGAGGCGCTGTCGCAGGTCTCTATCCAAGGAAGCCCAGCTGGCTGGTTTTCTCTCGTTATGGCTGCGTCGAGTAGTAGTGCCTGGTACTGCGTCCGCGGACCGCATTCACCGGAACATCTTGTGGTCGGCAGTGCGCCTGGTATTCGGGGCAAGACTGGGCTTGCTTCCTGCCATGGTGTGCCGTATACAGGCGGGCTTGAGAGCTCTGACCGATGGGTTGCTTGCTGATGAAGCCCGGCGTGAGAGTTTTCCCAGGGTGGAATTACCATACCTGTATCTGATGGGTTGGTTAATTCTTCACAATCCCCGGGTGATGTCTCCTGGCTCTGGTAGCAGCTCAGGGGGAAATTTCTTGTTGAACTACAAGGATTCTCCCTGGAACGTGGATACCGTTATAGATTGTCGACTGGCATTGAACCTCAGCCATGTCTGGAAGTTTCTCTGTACTCTCCCTCCCGTAGATCACCATCAATTAGGGATGAGACTTGAGGACTCGGGTAGAGAGAAGACCGATCTTTCTCCGGAGGCCTTTAATTGGCTGGTCTGCATTAGACCCTCCCATCTCCTGTACAGGAGTGAAGACCATTGCTTCTTCGAGCCTTATTTGCCTAGTCGGTTCGCCAGGCAATTTGGGTACGGCCAGCTGCACGTGGGCAATGCCGTCACCAGCTTCAGGTCCAGAGGCGGGCTCATTGATGGAGCCAGAGGATGGCGGTATTTCACCACGGGTTGCACAGGAGCAGCCTTCGTCGTGCCGGATGTCACCCCCTCTACGGAGCTGCGCATCCTCCATTCTTACGCCCAGTTTTACGTGGCGATCAACACCTTCCACCATGATTTTAACATACGCGGAAGTCTTAGGGTGTCCTCTCCCATTGCCGGGGGAGGAGTTGAAGTTCCCTCGGTTTCTTCCGATGAGGGTGAGGAGTTTGATACCCCGGATGAACCCCTGGAGTCGATGCCGGGGTGTGAAGTGCCTCCTCCTGCGGGGGCTTTGGTAGTTCCTCAGAAGCGAAGGGCGCCTGTTCCTAAGGAGGCTTCTGTTCGTAAGAGGAGGAAGGAGACAATTGCTCGTCCTTTCCGCATTTTTGGTATCGAAGCTACCGGGAGTGGGCCTACATCTCCCCATGTCGGGGATGAGTCTTTGGCTGGAGGTTCCTCGCTAGGGGTCGCTGCTGTGGCTACTGCTCCGGGTAGTGGAACGAGATCGCCTAGGTGGCCATGGCAGATGGGAGGATCCTTCCCTGGACCCGCAACGGATGAAGCTCCTGCTGTGCCTAGCGAGATTCCAGTTGACGAACCTCGACCGCGTCTTGGTGGAGACTTGGAGGAATTCCGGGCGATGTCAGTTGGTCCACCTCCTTCCCCAGGTATGATAGTTCGCATTGCGTCCTTAGAGCGAGGTTTAGCTGCCTCGGCTGCAGATGCGCCATATATACCATTGGCCCCGGGTAAATATCATTTTCATGTCTCCTTTTAGAAAGGTTACCGTTGTACTGATGTCGACTTTCGGGTTCTTTCTTCTCAGGGGATGGAGCCCACGGGGAGTGTAGCGTTGAGCCGCCTTCCGGCTCTGCTCTGGCCCCTGGTGGTGATACGGAGGCACCTGGTCCTGAGGAGAAAACACCTTCGGGGGCTAGCTCGCCCGGAGTGGTTTCGTCGCCTCGAGAGGAGGATGAGCCTGTCACCGTGACCTTGCCTTCGGTCGCACCAACCGTCGAGGCGCCAGCTGTGGCTACCTCGTCTGCAATCGTCTCTGGTGGGGGACTCGCTGATATCGCGGTCTCTCCTGGCGTTCAGTCGGGTTTAGTTGCGCTGACTGAGCAACATACCAGCCTTTTTTACACCGGTTTGGTATCGATGATATCAATGGTGTTGGCGAAGAGTCTGGATTTCGAGCGCCTGAAGAGAACTGCCCAGTTCTCGATCGGGGTTGTCAGGGAGTTCGGTGATTCCGGGGGAGCCGATGCCCTGGAGGCGATGGTTAATGGTTTAGAACAACCCATTAACGAGTATTTGCGGTTGGCTCAGGGCAGTCTTGATGCTGAGGCCCAGACCAGATACGGTTTTATGACTGCGCATCTTGCCAAACGGATGGAAGACCTGAAGGAACTCCTTCAAACTCGCCAGCTGGAGGCGATTCAGAGGAAAGCCGCCGTGGATGAGATCCTCGCCCTCCAGACAACGTGCCAATCCGAGCATGAGGGAAATGTAGCGAGGATTCACAGGTTGAGGGAGAAACTCGCTCAGGCAGAAGAGTGGGCTTCCCAGTCGTTGGCAGGCTTGGATGTGGTGGCCGGTCGACTGAGCACAGCGCGGCGGGATCTGGATCGCGCGGAAGGTGCCTGTGCGGGCGTTCGTCGGACGATAGCCGAACTGTCCCATTCGAGTGACAACGAGGCACTGCTGGAGCGGGCCCGTGCTGATGCTCTGGCCATTAGGGACGAGAGGATGGCCGTGCTAGCGCGGCAGCTCCGTGACATGACTGCTCCGCCGCAATGATGTACTCTTTTTTGCCCTTTTTTTTGCTTTCCCAGATGTAATTTTGTTCTTTCTTGGGAATAAAAAGAGACTTTTTCCTAACTTTGGACCCATCATTTCGGAATGTAAATGACAGGTTAGGGCGAGAGTGGTACCAGAGGTAGTATGGACGTGATAAACTCTCGGTAAACTTCAGCAGGGCACGTTTATTCAGAGGTCATATGGACATGATAGAACGTGCTTTGGCCAAGTTTTGTAGGTAAAGTACTATCAGAGGTGAGATAGACGTGATAGGCTTTACTAGAGTTTACAGCTCAGAGGTAATATGGACATAGCTGTTTTGTGGGCCTATTACTTTTTGCGCACCTAGGTGCAAGAAATAGGTTTGAGGACAAGCCCTACTAGAGGTAATATGGACGTAGCAGATTTTGTGGACCTAACACCACTGGCGTACTTAGATTTAGTACGGGCGTTAGCTGAAGTGACGATCGATATCAGAGGTGATAATCGATGGTCAGAATCTTGGAAAGCCTGTTCAGAGGTGATATGGACATGGCAGATTCTCCAAGGAAATACAGTTCAGAGGTGATATGGACATGACTGATTTGTGGGCCTATTATTTTTTGCGCACCTAGGTGCAAGAAATAGGTTTGAGGACAAGCCCTGCTAGAGGTAATATGGACGTAGTAGATTTTGTGGACCTAACACCACTGGCGTACTTAGATTTAGTATGGGCGTTAGTTGAAGTGACGATCGATATCAGAGGTGATAATCGATGGTCAGAATCTTGGAAAGCCTGTTCAGAGGTGATATGGACATGGCAGATTCTCTAAGGAAATACAGTTCAAAGGTGATATGGACATGACTGATTTGTGGGCCTATTGCTTTTTGCGCACCTAGGTGCAAGAAATAGGTTTGAGGACAAGCCCTGCTAGAGGTAATATGGACGTAGCAGATTTTGTGGATCTAACACCACTGGCGTACTTAGATTTAGTACGGGCGTTAGTTGAAGTGACGATCGATATCAGAGGTGATAATCGATGGTCAGAATCTTGGAAAGCCTGTTCAGAGGTGATATGGACATGGCAGATTCTCCAAGGAAATACAGTTCAGAGGTGATATGGACATGACTGATTTGTGGGCCTATACTAGTTCCTTCTTTTGAAGTAGTTTCGTCGGATTACGAGAATCTCGCCGTATTCCTCTTGAGTGGAGAAGATTAGGCGTAGTACTTCTTCAGGAATTTGCCGTTGATAGGAGCCATTAATAGGTCTCCATTAGGCTGGGCTAGTCTGTAGGCTCCGTTCGAGAATGTTGTCTCGATCACATAAGGGCCTTCCCACTTGGGCTGGAACTTGCCTTTACTCCTGTGAGTAAGAATCATCGGCCTTGTTTCGGCTAAGACTAGCTCGCCGATTTTGAACACCCTTTCCTTTACTTTACGATTAAAAGCTCTGGAAATGCGTGCTTGGTAGAGTGCGATGCGCTGTTGAGCTTGGAGGCATTTCTCGTCTAATCCTTCTAGCTCCTGAAGCCTTAACAGGTCATTCTTTTCTTGAGTCAGCTCGTTAGCCACGGCTATCCTGAGCGACGGGATCTGGATTTCAATGGGGAGAACTGCCTCGCTCCCGTATACCAGTGAGAATGGGGTACAGCCTGTCGGCGTTCGTACCGTTGTGCGGTATGCCCAGAGACATTCGCCCAGCTTTTTGTTCCAATCTCTTTTGTTTGAAGAGACAAATTTCTTCAAGAGTTTGATAATGGTTTTGTTGAAAGCTTCCGCCAAACCATTAGCAGCTGGATAGTATGTCGTAGAGGCGATATTGTGTATTCGATTTTTATCGCAAAATCGATGAAATGCTTGGCTGATAAACTGGGGCCCGTTGTCATGGATTATCCTTCGGGGGACCCCGAAGCGATAAATGACGTGATGCTTGATGAAGCTGATCACATTAGACGCCTTTACCTCAGCAAGAGGGATTGTCTCTGCCCATTTGGAGAAGTAGTCCGTGATGGCCAGTATGAACTGGTGACCTCGGGAAGAAGACGGGTGAATGGGACCAATGACGTCCATACCCCATGCTTCGAAAGGCCAGGATGCAACTGTAGGATGCAGATGCTCAGATGGTCGGTGTATGAAGTCTGCGTGAATCTGACAGGCTCTGCATTGTCTTGCATACCGTATCGCATCTGTGATCATAGTAGGCCAATAATAGCCCATTCTCTTGATGCGATCCTGTAGCTTAGGACCGGGTTGGTGTGCTCCGTATACGCCGTCGTGAGCTTCCCGGATAATCTACTGTGCTTCATCGTTAGACAGACATCTCAACAGTAATCCGTCGTAGGTCCGACGATATAGGCATTGTGCAGATGCATCATAATAGAAGCGTAATGATCGTCGCTTGATGGACACTGCTCCTTTGGGGTCCTCAGGCAAGATTCCGTATGCGACGAAATCTATGAAGGGACTTCTCCAGTCCTTTCTGGGGAGATCTGTGTTCACAGCATGGCTGCGTTCTATGTGAAGGTTGTTCTTCGCATAGAATAAGTCTCTGTTAAGAAGGATTACCGAATCCTGCCTTCTTATAGGGGTGGCTAAGTCTGCGGCTAGACTGGCTAGGGCATCGGCTTCCAGATTCTGAGACCGAGGTACATGCTCCAGGAAGAATCCTTTGAAGGTCATGGCTATCTCGACCGTTGCTTGGTGGTAGGGGATGAGGTCTGGATTCCGGACTTCATATATCCCTCTGACTTGATTGACGATAAGCAGAGAGTCACCGAAAGCTTCCAAGGATTCGACCCCCAGCTCTTTGGCGGCTCGGAGCCCGATTAACAGAGCGTTGTATTCTACCACATTGTTGGAGCAGGGCTCGCTAAGAGAATATGCTCGGTAGATGACGAGCTGATCAGGAGTGACCAGGACGACTCCTACTCCTGAGACGATGTTTCCCTTGGGACCCGTTCTGGAGGCCCCATCGAAGAAGAGTTGCCATGCGTCAGTTTCCATTGCGGAGTTACATTCTGCAACTTCGTCGGAAATGTCCTCGTATAATTTGGAGGACTCCGGGATCGGATGGGCAGCTAGGAAGTCAGCCAGTTCTTGGCCTTTAATGGACTTCTGCGGTACGTATACCATGTCATATGGCGTTAATAGCATCACCCAAGTCGCGAGTCGGGAGTTAAGAACACTCGGTTTGCTCATT
The DNA here is from genome assembly GCA_036927795.1 of Iris macrosiphon. Classification (NCBI taxonomy): domain Eukaryota; kingdom Viridiplantae; phylum Streptophyta; class Magnoliopsida; order Asparagales; family Iridaceae; genus Iris; species Iris macrosiphon. The sequence goes on from JAYESA010000359.1 coordinate 107,467, forward strand.
AGTACCCGCAGAGGGTTGATCCTGGAGATGATATGAATGGTCTGTCCGGTGACATAGTGTCGTGTCTTCTGGACGGCGAACATCAGAGCCAAGCATTCCTTCTCCACTGGGTTGTACCGGTGCTCGGCCCCGACCATCATCCTGCTGAGGTAGTAGATAGCTTGTTCATGCCCTATGTCGTTCTTCTGTGCAAGAAGAGCTCCTAGTGAATGATCCATTGCTCGAACGTACAGCAAGAATGGTTTTCCCATGACTGGAGGTGCCAGAACTGGCGGACTGGTGAGGTAGCGTTTGATGTCTCCGAACGCCCGCTGACAGGTTTTGTCCCACACGAAAGATACACCTTTCTTCATGAGGTGAGAAAAAGGCTGACATCTCCCCGAGAGGTTGGATATGAATCGCCGGATATAGGCCAGACGGCCTTGAAATCCCCGGAGTTCCCTCAGATTATGGGGTGGTCGCATTTCTACGATTGCCTGGACTTTGTCAGGGTCCACCTGGATGCCTTTGGTGGTGATGACAAATCCTAGGAACTTGCCACTAGATACACCCATAAATGATTTCGTAGGATTCATCTTGAGTTGATGGTGATGCATTAGCTCGAACACCGTCCTCAAGTCTTGGAGGTGATCACCTTTGAGGCGGCTCTTGACGGCTATGTCGTCTACGTAACATTCCACTGTTTTGCATAAATGCTCATGGAATATGTTACTCATGGCCCGTTGGTATGTAGCCCCAGCATTATTCAATCCGAAGGGCATGACCGTATAGCAATATACCCCCAGTGGTGTCCGGAAAGCAGTGTGCTTCTCGTCTTCAGGATGCATCTTGATCTGATTGTATCTCGAGAACCCGTCCATGAAAGACATGCGTTCGAAACCGCAGGTGTTGTCGATCATGATGTCGGTGATAGGAAGAGGGAATTCATCTTTGGGACAGGCCGCATTTAGATCCCGGTAATCGATGCAGATACACACCTTCCCATTCTTTTTCATGACTGGGACAACATTGGCGACCCAGTCGGGATGTTGCTCTTCACGGATGAAGCCGCAGGCTATCAACTTCTTGACTTCAGCTTCAATGGCGTCCATCATATCCGGGTGGAACCGGCGTTGGTGCTGTTTGACAGGCCTTGAGTCGGTCAAAATGTTGAGCTTGTGAGTAGCCACCTTCGGATTGAGGCCTGGCATATCCTCATAATTCCACGCGAAGACATCGACGTATTCTTTTATCAGTTGGACGATTTTTTCCCTTTCAGCTGGGGAAAGATAGTTACTGATAAATATTGGCTTTGGTGAGAGTTCACCCCCAACGTCGATTTGGACAACTTCGTCTTTAGTGGGAGGTTCCCTTTGCTCGAAGCGAAATTCCTACTGCGTATCCATGTGTTGAGCCCAAGCGTCATTTTCGAACAACTCAGATTCTTGTTCGCTTGCCTCTAAGGGATCTGTCGACGCCATATTCACCGAGAATGTTTGTCCGAGATCGTTGGATGAGTCGGAGGACGTTGAGCCGCCTTGAGGAGAGGCAATGGCGTCTTCAGAAGCCGCAAGGGGGGTCGGATATCCTAACCCAAAGCGGGTTTGTTGGTAGCAAGAGTTGCCGAGCAGCGGGGTACGCCTGCCCCTCCCATTGTTGAGACCTTGGTTCCGCTTCAGATTGTAGCCCATATTCTGCATGATCTTAAGCGCTTGAGAGCTATACCTGTGGATTTGCATTTTTCCTTCTTTAGACTCCCGAAAATCTTCTTGTACCATCGGACTGCTCTGTCTGTGGATGAAGACTATTGGACGCCGGTAGTCATGAGTTGGGGGGACAATAAAGTTCCCATACGGTTCACACATCGTAATGACATTGGGTGGCGATGCGTCCTCCCACACGATCTCTCTCCGTCCGCCGCCTAGGGGCTCTGGATCCTGTTCACGACTCCCGTTTTTGCGTCTCTGGATCAGACGTGTACGTAGGTCAGGAGGAGTTGACGTTGACCTGTCCCTTTCGTTTCCATCTGCGGATACGCGGGGGTCGGGCACCAAGGTTCTTGCCGTGCCACCTGAGTATAACAGGCTGGCAGTCTGGGCGGCGGACAATCCTCTGGGGGGGCGTCCTCCCGTAACCTGGACTTGTTTCACGCCGAAGGGCTTTCCCTGGTGTGATTCGGAGATTCGCTCAGACTGGCGTAAAGCTGGAGAGATCCTCAGTCGGCCGCCGTTTTCTTGCGTAATTTGGAGGGTAGGCATTCCGTTCCTTTGCTGGCGCGGAGGCCGAGAGGTTAAGTAGCCTGCCGCTTGCTTTCCTTCGTGGAGATCACAGCGCTCATCTGGTTTACCGTAGAGGTCAGATGATGTCTTGCGCGTGGAGCGAGATCTGTTCTTCCGTCTTGGTGCCGAGGCACCATCGGAAGTTCTGTCTGTACCGCGCAGAGCGGGAGACAGATTTCTACGCGTAAAGCGCAGTGAAGGCTTCTGGGTTAGCGCTGAGGCTTCGCCCAAAGTTTTGTCTTTGCCGCGCGTAGCGGGAGACTGTTTCCTACGCGTAAAGCGCAGTGGATTCTTCGGGGTTAGCGCTAAGGCTTCGCCCAAAGTTTTGTCTGTACCGCGCGTAGCGGGAGACTGAATTTTACGTGCGGGGCACGGAGGGAGCGTCGCTACAACCTCGTTGGCCGAAGAGATCGGAGAGATCGGAGAGATCGGAGAGTCCGGAGAAATCGGAGAGTCCACAGGAATAGTAGAGGATGTCTTGGGCATCCACACATTGCGCAGCCTCCTGTTGTCCTGGACGGAGAGAGGGCGAGAGCTACCCCCGGCTCGAAGCATGTCTTCGTAGGCTGACTGGTCAAAATGAACGACCAGCGTCTTCTTCACGGTTCCCACGGATACCGTATCGTGTTGAGCAATTACTTCCTCGTCAGAAGAGAAAGATGTCCCCAGCAGAGTCGCCATCTTGTTTGTGGTATTAAACGAAAGGAATGAAATTGTATTTCAATGACGGGGTTTATGCGAAACCCGCGCCCTTCTATTTACAAACAAACTTGTACAATGTAATCCTATACGAGGATGTGGGAGTATAATTTATTTAATCTGGGTATAAATTGCTATAGGTGTCTGATCTGCGGTCGATCACTTTAGCCCTTGGACCACACGATGTTGAAGAAGTGCCGTGGAAGACAGGTAGCAGCTTCGAAGGTTGCAGAAGAGGTTGGACGCACGAGGCCAAGGTCGTCGATCCCTGCTCTTTGCCTGCTCTCCGGGCTCTCTCTCTCTCTCTCTCTCTCTCCCTCTCTCTTTCTCTCTCTCTCTCTCCTTGGACGGTAATTCTCTGCTGGATGATAATTCTTTTTCCGCCCCTTTTTTTCCCCATTGATAGGGGTCTCTATTTATAGAGTTTTGGTGACATTGACCACTCCGTCGGTGTAAAAATCGAGGAGTGGGAAGTACAATACCCTTTTACACAATGGTTAAAGTAACCAATGCCTGCGTATGGATGATCTTTTGAATGAGCGTATGACGCGGGTCCAACTAAGGGAACACAACGCGTACTATTGCTACGAAGATCACGGCGTAAGAGCCACGCAGGTAGGTATCCCGTGTGTAGAAACGGTTGGCGTAGAAGCCAAATGACTGTCACCCTGGCACAGAGGCCAGATAGGCGTAGAAGTCGGATAGGCGTAGAAGCCGGGTAGGCGTAGGAGCCGGAGAGGCGTTGAAGCCGGATAGGCGTAGGAGCCGGAGAGGCGTTGAAGCCGGAGAGGCGTTGAAACCGGAGAGGCGTTGAAGCCGGATAGGCGTTGAAGCCGGAGAGGCGTTGAAGCCGGAGAGGCGTTGAGAGCCGAAGAGGCGCTGAAGCCGGAGAGGCGTTTGAGAGCCGAAGAGGCGTTGAGAGCCGAAGGGGCGCAGGTCTTGAATGGGCGTAGAAGCCGCTGCGTACCGTGCCCGAGTGCTGACGTGGACGTCTTAGCCGGAATCACGGCTTTCGAAGATGTAATCAAATCTTCTACAGAGATTTGCCATCATCCTGTGCATTAAATGCGAAGAGGTATTTCGAAGGTCTGCAGCCCTTCTGTGCATCCGTTTGCAGAGACGTGCCTTGACTGAACCTGTCACCGCTCCGTGCAATTAGACGTAGAGACGTGCCTCGAGCCCCGTACGATGTGCAGCTTTTGACGTGGCAGGCGGTTTGTCTACTGCGGAGCGTAAACCGGCTTATGCCTGCCTGTGTAAAACAATGCAGCGTATCCCTCTGTGCGCAAAAGAGCGGTTTATGCTGAGGGGACGTTAGTAAACGACGGTTCGGTGGTATCTTAACCCAATCCTCTGCATTAAATGCAGGGATCCGCCATCATACTGTGGTGTGCATCCCGAGGGGTCTGTGCCTATTTCCAGCCGTCGTCTGGGTCGTCGTGCAGCACTTTTTTATCAGGAGTCAGAGGCCAGGTTCACTGCGTGACTTGACAGGTTCATTTCGGGGAAGACGAAGCGTTCCTCGTACGCTTTTTAACGCTGCTTTGAGAGCGGCTGAGTTTTTACGCCCTGGAGGCGATGGGGGGGGTCCCGTCTACGCCAAAGCGGTTTTGGACGCGCTGCACCCTTGAGCTCTTACGCCTGATGGCACTGAAGGCCTTTGCTTGCGCTGCTCTGTATCAATATGCCGTGTAGCTTTTGCCAGCGTATTTTTTATGCTTCTACAATGATCATTCGACAGAAATTGTTGATGACAATTGAAGAAGCATGGTTTGTCTCCGTGTTTCAAACGAAAAGCCTTAGTGCGGTCCATACAATACGGACATAAGAGACGACCATGAATGCTCCATCTTGATAACATTCCATAGGCCAGAAAGTTGTTGATGGTCTACATAAGTGTTGCCCTCATCTAAAAATTCTGCTTTCTGGAAATATCGTACGTGTTGGCACCTACTTTCCACAGCTGATTCAACTCATCTATCAAAGGCTGTAAATATACATTGATGTTCCTCTTCGGGTTGTTCGAATCTGGGATAATAATGGTTAGGAACATATACGGAATCTTCATGCACATCCAAGACGATAGATTGTACGGAGTGACGATCACAGACCAACACGAATATTGGGAGCCCAAAAGTCCGAATGGGGTAAAACCGTAGGAGGAGAGCCCCAATATGACATTACGCAGATCCGAAGCAAAATCTGGATACTCTCGATCAAAGTGCTTCCATGTTTCTCCATCGGATGGATGATCCAATACTCCTTCAATCTATTTCTGTCTGTGCCAACTCATATTTTCTGTATTCTCCTTCACCATAAACAACCTCGGCAACTGCGGCGTTAAAGACAAGTAGTTTATCGAATCGGTAGGCTTCTTTACACCGACAGATTTTCCACTTCCAGTGGCCTTGTAGTGATCAACACCATAGAATCTGCACGCATCTTCATCCATGTCATCTTTGTAGTACAACATGCACCCGTTGCGATATGCATCAATTTTCTCGTATCCCATCCAGAGTGATCTCACCATCATCTTAGATCGGTAGAAATCTTTAGGCAACTTTGCACCATCTGGTAAGATCTCTATAATCAAATCCATCAGTCGGTTATAGCATTCTTGCGACATGTTAAAATCGGACTTGATGCTTAACAATCTTGTAACCACCTCTAACGGTGAATGATCTTCACAGCCAGGATATAATGGTGTAAGCACCCTGATTTTCAGAAAATTATTAATTTGAATTTTTGGGATTTATCCGGTAATTAAAACCTAGGCCTTTGTTGATTCAATGATTTTTAATTGCGGTTATTACATATTAAAATATTATGGAAATAATATTTTATGGTGTAAAATGGAAAACCGGACATAGGGTAATTTTCTGTGAATTTATTGGACTCCGGAAGCATTTTTAAAGCCCTAGAAACCGATGTAGGTTTAAACCGAATTAAATCCGTGCCAACGCCCGACACCCCCATGAGAGCCGAAGCCAAGCCCAAGGAGCGTTGACCCAGCCCAAATCCTAAGTCAAACCCTAGTCCAATTTCTGTATATATATAAATACATGATTCCCAAGGTTTTCTCCACAAAAGAAAAAGAGAAATTTCCAAAGAAATTCCCAAATCCCTAATTCCCTAAATCAAATCCCTAATTATTAACTAATCCCTAAATCCTAACCTAACCCTAACCCTAAGCCACCCCTCTGCCGACCCCTCTCCGGTGCCGTCCCCCGCCTTTCCCTCCGGCCAAGTCACCGGCAGCCCGCTCCTTCGTGCAGCTGCCCCGCCGCCATCGTCTCCACCAACTCCTCCGCTCTTCACCTTCATCCTCCTTCCCGCCGCCTGCAGAACTGCCGACAGCCGCCCACGTCCGATCCAACCCCAACTCAGGGAGAGATCCGACGGGGCTTCTTCCTCCGCGCAGGGCAAACTTCGACGAGTTCTTCTTGCCGACTTGTAGCTCTCCGACCGACACGAGCTCCGACCAGTGGCGACAGTCCCGGCGGTCCATCAACGACAACTCGACGAGCTTCACCGATCTCCGATGATACTCGTGGCTCCGGCGTTCTAGGTGACTGACGAGCAGCTCTGGTCGTGCGCCTACGAGCTCCGACGATCTTCGCGGTGGCGAGTCGACGACTGTCGACTTCTTCTCGGCAGCAACCATGACGATGACGGTGGTGAGCAACTCCGGCACCGAACGGTGGGGCGATATCTCGATCAGTCCGGCGATGAAGTACTGTTCTGGCCTCTTTTCCTGTGGAAGAGACGAGGCTCTGTTCGCTGTCCACCGATAAGAGGTTTGAAATCATCATCATCATCATCATCGACGAACCTAGTCGTGGAGAAGTTCTAGTTTTCTGGGATCGACGGGGTGATCCGATACCTGGCGAAGTCTTCGGCAAACTTCTCCGCGATGGTTCAACTTGGTCGAGGAGTGTTGATAACTCAGATTGGTTCAAATCGGACACGGGAACCTCGTATCCACGTGTTGGGACACATGACCAGGACACGAACAGAACCTTGGACACGTGAAATTCGGATTTCACGGAGCCCTGTTCAGGTAGCGTTTCCTCTCTCCTCGTAACTCCATTTTCGATTCCGTCTGTTGCAATGCGTAGACTGTATAACCCTCTCGGTGCCCGTGCAACCCGCTCGGTGCATCGCGTCCTGTGGTGATCGCACACCGCGATCCAAAAACAGGAAAACCAACGCCCCGATTCACCCCGGAACTGAGTACGCCCCGCCAAACGGGACGACTTGGTCGCACGCGGTCTTTACCGATACGTGCGCGTCGTTGATACGGACGTGTGGGATTTCGCAGAAGTCGATTCGGATGTGCGTGCACACCGGAATCAACGCGTATCCGCCGACACCGCCCCGTATCTGTCGATTCTGGAATATGCTATAACTTTATGTACACATGTCGGATCGAGACAAAACTTGCGCCATCAGAATCGTAGTGATACGCTGGTCCTGTGACCCAAGTTTGGGTCGATTCTGAGAACGTTGACGAAATCGTGTATCGTGGGCCCCACAGGCTCCACTTGATGGGCGATTTTGTGATCGGCCCATCGGAATCCAATTCTGGAAGTTCCGTTGGGTTCGTATCATCGTTCCTGACTTATAGACACTGAGTTTGACTGATTTGGAGACCTTTGACCCTGACGCACTTTTTGGTGCAAAGTGGCCCACATGTGGACCCCGCTTTGGCCCGAAAATGTCATTTTTGTCCTTGTGTCCAATTGGGACTCAAGGACAGGCGTTCTTAGCTATTTAATATTTTCTGAATCTAATGGTAATATTTATTTCAGCAACCGGAGTAGTACCTGCAAATCACACTGAGACCAGATCTACAGTTGGAGCCAGGACCCCAGGCAAGTGTACCTTGCCAAACTCTGCAGTATTGTTATATATTTTCCTTGCTTTATTATATTGCTGTACATGCTCAACCTAGGACCGTGTGATGTACTTAGCGTTCGATTATCAGTCGGGTGCCGACACTGTACGCAGTGTTGGGTACGGTCATCTAGAGATGGACATTCGTGACACTTTATTCTCGTACTTGTTTTACCAAGTACACTATGACCCAGGACACTTGATACTATTCATGAGACAGAATCTTCCTGAGATATTCATGGTAATTCTGTGTAGGATACAGGATTGACATAGACATTATATTCATAGATATTATATGACTTGTTGCATTAGTATTGATCCTGCGTGTCATGGACATGAGACGTGTGATTACATTGGGTGGGGAGAGACACACAGGCTACAGGCTAATTTCATATATATATATATATATATAATCCATAGTAAACACATAGTAAAACACATAAAAAACTCCGCTACCGGCTCCCAGACACAGAGCTTGTAGTGGTCTCAGCCTGAGTACTCGTGATGCTCTCATTTGTATTTCACTTAGATGGATACATATTTACCCTATTTATTGTATTTTCTGCTGTACTGCATTTATTTTGGCTTGTATTTTCTGTACCTTGCTGTCCCCTGAGGACCTGGATCCGGACTTTGTCCCCAGGACTAGCAGAGGAGATCCCCCTAGAGTTATACAGTACAGGAGCATTATCAGGAGCAGAAGCAGGAACAGGAGCAGATACAGGAGCGGTACCGACACCTGAGGACGAGATTGTGCTAGAGGACTTCTCCTGGGTATTGCCTAGAGATACTCATTTATTTCTATTTCCAGTTCCTTTATTTTCCAGTCTATTGCATTTATGTATCAGACTTGTTCTCGAATTGTTCTCCGAGACACTTTTTATTAAGATTTGTCAGTTTATTATATTTGCTTTGTTCTGGCATTTGATCTGTGATTATCTGTTGTGGATGAGATTAGTATAGACCGACATATGTATTATTGGACCTGCTTATTGTTACATTACAGCTTTAGCATGCCCCGATGGATCCATTAAATTGGGTTGTCCATTGGTGTGTGCTGCTGGCCATTGCCACGCGTCCGGTCCTACGATATTTTGGGACAGGGGCGTGACATGGTTTTTGTGGTGGCCCATGCAGGTCAACGACTAAATTGTTCGGTTTCAACTTAGGGACCGAGCAAGCCTGCAGTAAGAATAGGATAAGGATCTCATCCACTTGCTTGAATCATTCTTGACATCGATACCGAATTCAAAATAAATTCTTGACTTGCATCCTGCCTTGATTCCTATGCGCTTCTTATTGTTTACTTTGGTTGTTACCCTAAAATTTTATTTTTGGCTGTGTGATTAGGTAATTAGAACTTGACAGTTTAAGTTAAGTTGTAGATTATGACCTTATGATTACCCCTTAGTTTTAAGTCACGTAATTTGTACCCCCACCTCGATGCTAGTTAGATCCCTTTCCCCTTAACGGCTAGTAAAACACTTGTTCTATAAGCACGATGACTAAGGCTTAAGACGACCATGACCTATGTCATATAGGAGGATACCCTAATAGGTACCAAGACCCCTTCTCGTAGAACTTAGCAAGAGTTTCCACAGCATCCTTAAGACGATTTCAGTATTAGTTATTGTTATAAGTTGGGTAGTATGCCTCAGAACCTAAATACCACCTATCCCTATCGACCCATTGATGAAGTAAACTAGGATGATGCAACTTTAGACTTGCATAAGAAGATAGTGGTTATTCAGACTGTAGAATTTAGAGGTCCTTGCCCCTATTTGGTCGACTAGCGACTTAGACGAGGAGGTTGTATGATGAGTGTAGAGATTGTAGAGTCTTGCTTGTGGGTTGTTTTATTTTTGTTTTGTTTGTGAACTTGAATTATTGGTACCTTTTTTCATCATGATCTAGCGCATTTATATAGACTACCTTGACCCATGCTGCTATTTTATAGCCTAGTTTTGCAAGCTTATTCCTTTATCGAGCTTGTTCACAACACATGTATTAGTGGATGCATACACTAATACGTTTCAGAATCAGTGTATCAAGGTCTGGCCAACCTTAGTGCGCTTGATTCGCCCTTCGCATGACTACTTTGCGTGGATTGAGATATATAGTTGACTAGTATACTTGCCCTCTAGATAGGTCTGAGTATAGCGTATCTGCTACATAACTGTACCTATACGAGCATGTGAATAGGAATTACCAAATTATGATTTCAATCAACAAACTGTCTTGACAACTCTCCTATTTGAATTCTTTAATCTCCTTGAACCTCTTACTTGTATTATATTACCATTCCCTTGAACTCTTTATTAATGATCTCTGTCTTCCCTTATTTCGGAAAGACGAACCTCGTGCCTAGTATAAGTTTGACACGCGGAGAGTACTAGATATACACCATAGGCCAATCCCACTACTAGATGACTGCCTTATAGCTGATTGAGGACATATCATAGGTGATATGTTTGGTATTAAAGACTTGAGGATTCAATACCATGATTAAATAAGTGGGGGCATAGCTTTATTAGATGGAAAGCCTTAGATGATAGATGGGTAAATTCTAAGTTGGGTAGAGACCGCAGTGTTCACTTGAGAGGAATCCTTCAGACTATAATCAAGTGAGATTGGATAGATGAACACCACCATATCTTTAAGCACCCTGATTTTCAGAAAATTATTAATTTGAATTTTTGGGATTTATCCGGTAATTAAAACCTAGGCCTTTGTTGATTCAATGATTTTTAATTGCGGTTATTATATATTAAAATATTATGGAAATAATATTTTATGGTGTAAAATGGAAAACCGGTCATAGGGTAATTTTCTGTGAATTTATTGGACTCTGAAAGCATTTTTAAAGACCTAGAAACCAATATAGGTTTAAACCGAATTAAATCCGTGCCAACGCCCGACACCCCCATGAGAGCCGAAGCCAAGCCCAAGGAGCGTTGACCCAGCCCAAATCCTAAGTCAAACCCTAGTCCAATTTCTGTATATATATAAATACATGATTCCCAAGGTTTTCTCCACAAAAGAAAAAGAGAAATTTCCAAAGAAATCCCCAAATCCCCAAATCCCTAATTCCCTAAATCAAATCCCTAATTATTAACTAATCCCTAAATCCTAACCTAACCCTAACCCTAAGCCGCCCCTCTGCCGACCCCTCTCCGGCGCAGTCCCCCGCCTTTCCCTCCGGCCGCGTCACCGGCAGCCCGCTCCTTCGTGCAGCTGCCCCGCCGCCGTCGTCTCCACCAACTCCTCCGCTCTTCACCTTCATCCTCCTTCCCGCCGCCTGCAGAACTGCCGACAGCCGCCCACGTCCGATCCAACCCCAACTCAGGGAAAGATACGACGGGGCTTCTTCCTCCGCGCAGGGCAAACTCCGACGAGTTCTTCTTGCCGACTTGTAGCTCTCCGACCGACACGAGCTCCGACCAGTGGCGACGGTCCCGGCGGTCCATCAACGACAACTCGACGAGCTTCACCGATCTCCGGTGATACTCGTGGCTCCGGCGTTCTAGGTGACTGACGAGCAGCTCTGGTCGTGCGCCTACGAGCTCCGACGATCTCCGCGGTGGCGAGTCGACGACTGTCGACTTCTTCTCGGCAGCAACCATGACGATGACGGTGGTGAGCAACTCCGGCACCGAACGGTGGGGCGACATCTCGATCAGTCCAGCGACAAAGTGCTGTTCTGGCCTCTTTTCCTGTGGAAGAGATGAGGCTCTGTTCGCTGTCCACCGACAAGAGGTTCGAAATCATCATCATCATCATCATCGACGAACCTAGTCGTGGAGAAGTTCTAGTTTTCTGGGATCGACGGGGTGATCCGATACCTGGCCAAGTCTTCGGCAAACTTCTCCGTGATGGTTCGACTTGGTCGAGGAGTGTTGATAACTCAGATTGGTTCGAATCGGACACGGGAACCTCGTATCCACGTGTTGGGACACAGGACCAGGACACGAACAGAACCTCGGACACGTGAAATTTGGATTTTACGGAGCCCTGTTCAGGTAGCGTTTCCTCTCTCCTCGTAACTCCATTTTCGATTCCGTCTGTTGCAATATGTAGACTGTATAACCCTCTCGGTGCCCGTGCAACCTGCTTGGTGCATCGCGTCCTGTGGTGATCGCACACCGCGATCCAAAAACAGGAAAACCAACGCCCCGATTCACCCCGGAACTGAGTACGCCCCACCAAACGGGACGACTTGGTCGCACGCGGTCTTTACCGATACGTGCGCGTCATTGATACGGACGTATGAGATTTCGCAGAAGTCGATTCGGATGTGCGTGCACACCGGAATCAACGCGTATCCGTCGACACCGCCCCGTATCCGTCGATTCTAGAACATGCTGTAACTTTGTGTACACACGTCGGATCGAGACGAAACTTGCGTTATCAGAATCATAGCGATACGCTGGTCCTGTGACCCAAGTTTGGGTCGATTCTGAGAACGTTGACGAAATCGTGTATCGTGGGCCCCACAGGCTCCACTTGATGGGCGATTTTGTGATCGGCCCATCGAAATCTAATTCTGGAAGTTTCGTTGGGTTTGTATCATCGTTCCTGACTTATAGACACTGAGTTTGACTGATTTGGAGACCTTTGACCCTGACGCACTTTTTGGTGCAAAGTGGCCCACATGTGGACCCCGCTTTGGCCCGAAAATGTCATTTTTGTCCTTGTGTCCAATTGGGACTCAAGGACAGGCGTTCTTAGCTATTTAATATTTTCTGAATCTAATAGTAATATTTATTTCAGCAACCGGAGTAGTACCTGCAAATCATACTGAGACCAGATCTACAGTTGGAGCCAGGACCCCAGGCAAGTGTACCTTGCTAAACTCTGCAGTATTGTTATATATTTTTCTTGCTTTATTATATTGCTGTACATGCTCAACCTAGGACCGTGTGACGTACTTAGCGTCCGATTATCAGTCGGGTGCCGACACTGTACGCAGTGTTGGGTACGGTCATCTAGAGATGGACATTCGTGACACTTTATTCTCGTACTTGTTTTACCAAGTACACTATGACCCAGGACACTTGACACTATTCATGAGACAGAATCTTCCTGAGATATTCATGGTGATTCTGTGTAGGATACAGGATTGACATAGATATTATATTCATAGATATTATATGACTTGTTGCATTAGTATTGATCCTGCGTGTCATGGACATGAGACGTGTGATTACATTGGGTGGGGAGAGACACACAGGCTACAGGCTGATTTCATATATATATATATATATATAATCCATAGTAAACACATAGTAAAACATATAGAAAACTCCGCTACCGGCTCCCAGACACAGAGCTTGTAGTGGTCTCAGCCTGAGTACTCGTGATGCTCTCATTTGCATTTCACTTAGATGGATACATATTTACCCTATTTATTGCATTTTTTGCTGTACTACATTTATTTTGGCTTGTATTTTCTGTACCTTGCTGTCCCCTGAGGACCTGGATCCAGACTTTGTCCCCAGGACTAGCAGAGGAGATCCCCCTAGAGTTATACAGTACAGGAGCATTATCAGGAGGAGAAGCAGGAACAGGAGCAGATACAGGAGCGGTACCGACACCTGAGGACGAGATTGTGCTAGAGGACTTCTCCTGGGTATTGCCTAGAGATACTCATTTATTTCTATTTCCAGTTCCTTTATTTTCCAGTCTATTGCATTTATGTATCAGACTTGTTCTCGGATTGTTCTCCGAGACACTTTTTATTGAGATTTGTCAGTTTATTATATTTGCTTTATTCTGGCATTTGATCTATGATTATCTGTTGTGGATAAGATTAGTATAGACCGACATATGTATTATTGGACCTGCTTATTGTTACATTACAGCTTAAGCATGCCCCGATGGATCCATTAAATTGGGTTGTCCATTGGTGTGTGCTGCTGGCCATTGCCACGCGTCCGGTCCTACGGTATTTTGGGACAGGGGCATGACAAATGGAGTCCTTATATTCTCTAACAACTCCCTGAACTTCACAATATCGGTATTCGGTTCCTCCTCAGCTGCATCATGATTGTCCGGATCAAAACTAGGCTCCGCCGTATCAAAAACTATGTTCACCCACCCATCGTCATAAGCAGCGTGGTCGTGGACATCCATATACGCTCCACATAAGGCTCCGACTCCGATGCTAAAGACACAAGTTCTACGTGCGTGGTCCACTGATAGTAATTTAGCGTAAAACCCTTTGAGTATAAATGATATGTGACTTCCAATTCTGGATGATATTTTAAGTTATGACATCTCACACACGGACACTTAATTTTGGTACCATCCATGTACTGAGGGAACGCCTTGGCGAACTACAGGAACTGTTGTACACCCTCAATAAATTTATCCCGCACACCGCATATGTCATCAGGATGATGGTTGTACATCCACAAACGATGACGCAGATAGTAAATCATATCCATTTCTAGATACTTCTGCAAAAATGAATAGACATCGTTCAAGTATATACTTATCATTAAATACAGTACATGCACTGATACTCCTAGTCCTAGCATATATACTCATCCTTAAATATATTGTGATTCTCTTTAGGAAGGTAAGAACTGCTCTAACTTGATACACAATGCCCTTGAATGTTTTATCAACCTCATCCCTTTATATCTGGTGTTTGTACTGACAATACCTGCTATTTGAAGCCCTATACACCACCTTAGATGCATATGTTGTGGAGCTGGGTTTTGATAAGGTAGAGGATCCTCAAGAGACAATCCTTGCATTGATGATTAGGGAGGATCCATTGTAAGTATCGGCCTATAAATCAAATTACTACGAAGACTTAAGTTATTTTTGTTGTCAAATTTTAATATGAATCATTCTAAACCTAAATTTTACAAGACTTAAGTCATTAAACAAATTGGCCCAAATGTAACTATCTAAGTTGATTGTTAAGTAATTCAAGTTTTAAACTTTAACAAGAATTTAAGAGCTCAAAACTGAACTAACCGATCCGCAAAAAAGAACCGGCTGAACCTTCCTTATTGTGGTTAATCACAAATACCCCTAACTCAATCTAAATAAATAAAACGTAAGTTATGGTTAGGGTGTTAAGGACGAATATTTTGACCATGACAAATTTATCAATCTACTTGGGCTGAAGCCAAAGCCGACCAATATTAGAGGGACAAGCTTGACGGTTGTCCTAGACCCCTCAAACGGGCAAGGTCCCAAAATATGGTCCAAATTTACTTACAAGACAATCCTTCCAATGGGAAGGCCCAAACATGCACTGAACCTACTTAAGTAGAACTTCGTAGTAATGTGTCAACTCTTGAGAATCGGGTTAGGGTTAAGGTTTACACCCTCTGTGACAGTCTGTATCATATTTGTGTCAGTATATATGTGTCGTGTCTATGTCAGTGTCATATTGTATGCATATGTGTGTGTGTGTGTGAGAGAGAGAGAGAGAGAGATAGAGAGAGAGAGATCGAGTTAGGGTTAGGGTTTACACCCTCTGTGACAGTCTGTGTCATGTATGTGTCATTGTGTGTGTGTCGTGTCTATGTCATGTGCATCTATGAGAGAGAGAGAGAAAGATAAAGAGATCGGGTTAGGGTTAGTGTCATGCCGTGTCTGTCACGTCTGTATATGTCGTGTCTGTGTCTGTCACGTGTGTGTGTCGTGTCTGTGTCAGTGTTATGTCATTTCCTGTGAGAGAGAGAGAAAGAGAGAGAGAGAGAGAGAGAGAGAGAGAGTGAGAGTTAGGGTTTACCTAGAGGAGGAGGGGGACGTCGGACGCCGGAGGGTGCAGTTAACCGGAGAGGGGGGGAGGGGGGAGTATTTGAAAATTTAGAGGAAGATTTCGATAGAAGGGAGAATCGAAACCTATATTAAAATTTTAGCGACGTTTAGCAACGTCAAATTATGATGTCACTAATAAAAATATTTTTCGACATTATAGACGTCGCTAAAAGAGTCGCTAAATATCAAAAATACTAACGTCGCAACATACGTCGCTAAATGTCGCTAAATCATAAAACTTAGCGATGTTTAGCGACCTTAAATAAGCTTATAGCGAATATTCTTTTAAAAAACTGAATTATAGTCGCTAAACGTTGCTATATGTCGCCAAACAGCGACTTATAGCGATGTTTCATTTTGGAGTCACTGAAATATTTAATATTAGCGACGTTTTACTTTGACGTCACTAAAAATGTCACTATTTTATCATATTTTGGTAGTGATTCTTCCATGAATGGATGGTCAGCTAGCTAACCTTAAGGAACAATCTTCACTGGTAGAGAGAATCAAGTCAGCTCTATCCACATATGCTAAATTTTAGAGACTCAGAGAGAGAACATAGACTAAAAAAAGACAGGAATTCAGATACATGAGGAGGAAATATTAAGTTTCAGAGATCATCTATATTTTTTAGCTAAAAGATACAACAAGAGTTGATGACATAAGAACATAGTACAATTTATTCTATTCATCTCGGAGAAATAAAGATGTAGTGAGATTTTAGACAACACTATTGGTGGCATGGAAGAAAGAGGAAGAACTCTCTATTTATGCAAGGTATTTGGTCTATTAGCAAGTCAAGGTCGAGTATCAGAGATTAACAGGACTATTACAACTACTTTCGATCCTGAGTAAAAATGGAAGCACATCACTATGGATTTTATCACAGGATTTTTGATGAGACCGAATAGATAAGATGGAGTTTCTGTGATCATGGTTCGACTCACCAATTCGGTATATTTCTTGTCTTTCAGAGTTGGACAGTCTGTAGAGGTACTAGTTGATATCTACATGAGACAGATTATGTGATTGCATAAAGTGCCAGTTAGCATTATGTCAGATCAAGATTCGAGTTTACATCTATAATATTTGTTACAAGAGGTAGCTCGTCCTCCTGATAAGCTATTTCGTCAATGTCAAAGGTATTTCTAGCTTTAGTCTTGCATACTGCCCACTAATCCAACCTCGCTGTCCCCCGTCTAGGATAAGTTATGAAGTACACGAGCTGACCCTGGCTTGATAGGACAAATGATTCGTAGCCTTGATATCTATGTTTGTAGTTTATATCCAGAAGGCCATGCTTGTCAATTTTCCATCCTTGATCTTGAATCGGATCAAACCATTCATACTTGAATAGCACGATATTAGCAGGTTCTATGCCATAATTATATGTCAACTCTACAATCTCTCGTAAGTTGCCAAAGAAATCATTGCCTGGATCGACGTCTTTGTAGTTCGAAGATTTGATACACAAAGAACTATTTTTCGTGGAATCAAGATTCAGAAAGCTGTCTCTGATAGGAGCATTTGTTGACTTGAACCTAAACCCATTCATACAGAAACTTGGCCATATTTTAATGGCAGTAATTGGTCCCTTGGCTAGAGTTCTAATAGATTCAGCCTCGGATGTTATTAGACGATCGACCTAAATACCAAAGTAGCGATAGTAAGTTATTTATTTTGCAAGTGCAAAAATAAAAAGTAATTACCAAGCTCCTTACATATGCGCTCAACCAAGAAGGAAAATTGTATCTCATTTCTTGTCCTACTTCTTCGTCTATTATGTATGGTCTAACCGACCTCAACTTATCATTATATGTGCTGAAAAAAAATGAAGCAACGGCTGATTAGTAGCATAATAGTAGCTTATACTATTACATTGATGATGTAAACATGGATGTATTAATTACTTACCCTTCTAGCTTCTCCACTTTATTCTCGTCGTAATTGAGTAATATATACAACTGAGCAGTCCTTAGCTCTTCGTCATTCAAATATCTCTTCTTTATTTTTCCCCAAGGCTTTCCGGACGCATTGAATACTTTGAGTATTGCATCATTAGATTCCTGATATCCGTCGTCATTTTTTGGAGCTCTCGTTCTATTAGTAGCAACATAAGGTTTGAAATACGCCGAGCAAAAGTTTATAATCTCCTCGAGAATATAAGCTTCACAAATAGAGCCCTCAACCCGTGCCTTATTTTTTACCATTCTCTTTAAGTGATTCAGATGTCGCTCGAAGGGGTACATCCACCGATAACCGACAGAACCACCAACACGTGCCTCATAGGAAAGATAAATTGGCAAATGCTCCATAGAGTCAAAGAATCCAGGAGAAAACACCTTATCGAGCTTATATAATGTTATCGCAATGTCCTTCTCTTGCTTTTCTAGACGATCGACGAGCAACTTAGTAGAAAAAAGATCTCTGAAGAATATGCTGAGCTCTGTCAATGGATCCTAAACGACCCGCGATAAGAATCCCTAAATATAATCGGATTAACCTTTCCATGAATATGTGACAATCGTGGCTCTTCATACCCGCCAGTTTGTTCTTCTTGAAGTCGACGCATCTTCTCAAGTTTGATACGTACCAGTCTGAAAACATTAGACCCTGAATTCACCTACAAAGTCTTCTTTTATCCTCTTTCTCCAGTGAGAAAACTGACTTAGGCTGCTTTAACTTTTTATTCCCCTCCTCTATCAAATACAATACAAGACGTCTACATATTTCTTCTAAGTCCAACCTGCCTTCAGATTGTCTTTCGTCTTCCCCTTTACCTCCATTACAGTATTAATTATGTTATCAAACACATTCTTCTGGATATGCATGACATCAAGGTTATGTCTGATCAGATTGGTGCTCCAATATGGTAGATCCCAGAATATACTCCTCTTCGTCCAGTTATGGGTGCGACCAAATCCGTCACACTTGTACCCGTTAACGGGCTCTTCGATAGCACTTGGTATATCTTTTACTTTTCTCATATCGTGTATCCGGGCCACCTTGGCGGGGGATTGGCCTTCTCCACAATGCCCGCACGAAAAGCATTCCAGTTCCTCTGGTACGGATGATCCTTCGACAGAAATTGTCGATGACAATCGAAGAAGCACGATTTGCCTCCGTGTTTTAAACGAAAAGCCTTAGTACGGTCCATGCAATATGGACATGAGAGACGACCATGAGTGCTCCATCCAGATAATATTTTATAGGCCGGAAAGTCGTTGATGGTCCACATAAGTGTTGCCCTCATCTGAAAATTCTGCTTTCTAGAAACATCGTACATGTTGGCACCTTCTTCCCACAGCTGATTCAACTCATCTATCAAAGGCTGTAAATACACATCGATGTTCCTTTTCGGATTGTTCGGACCTGGGATAATAACAGTTAGGAACATATACAGAGTCTTCATGCACATCCAAGGCGATAGATTGTACGGAGTGACGATCACAGGCCAACATGAATACTGGGAGTCCGAAAGTTTGAATGGGGTAAACCCGTCAGAGGAGAGCCCCAATCTGACATTACGCGGATCCGAAGCAAAATCTGGATACTTTCGATCAAAGTGCTTCCATGCTTCTCCATCGGATGGATTATCCAATACTCCTTCGATCTATTTTTGCCTGTGCCAACTCATATTTTCTGCAGTCTCCTTAACCATAAACAATCTCTGCAACCGCGACGTCAAAGGCAAGTAGTGCATCGAATCGGTAGGCTTTCTTGCACCGACAGACTTTCCTCTACCAGTGGCCTTATAGCGATCAATACCACAGAATCTGCACGCTTCTTCATCCTTGTCATCTTTGTAGTACAACATGCACCCGTTGTGACATGCATCGATTTTCTCGCATCCCATCCAGAGCAATCTCACCATCCTCTTAGATCGGTAGAAGTCTTTAGGCCACTTTTCACCCTCGGACAAGATCTCTATAATCAAATCGATCAGTTGATTATAGCATTCTTGCGACATGTTAAAATCGGACTTTATGCTCAACAATCTTATAACCACCTCCAACGGTGAATGATCCTCACAACCAGGATATAATGGAGTCCTTGCATTCTCCAGTAACTCCATAAACTTTACAACATCGGCATTCGGTGCCTCCTCAGCTACATGATGATTGTCCGACTTGAAACTAGGCCCCGCCGCATCAAAAATTATGTTCACCTACCCGTCGTCATAAGCAGTGTGGTCATGGACATCCATATACGGCTCCACATATAGCTTCGACTCCGATGCTAGAGACACAAGTTCTTCGTGCGTGGTCCACTGATAGTAATTCGACGTGAAGCCCTTCGAGTACAAATAATATGTGACTTCCACTTCTGGATGATATTTTAAATTATAATATCTCACACACGGACACTTAATTTTGGTACCATCCATGTACTGAGGGAACGCCTTGGCGAACTGCAGGAACTGCTGTACACCCTCAATGAATTCATCCCACACACCGCACATATCATCAGGATGACGGTTGTACATCCACGAACGATGACGCGGATAGTAATTCATATCCATTTTTAGATTTTTCTGCAAAAATGATATTATGTGTCCTATAAATCATTAAATACAGTATGATTCTCTAAAGGAAGGTAAAAACTGCTCTAACTTGATACACAATATCTTATGTATGTGTGTGTGTGTGTATATGTGCATATGGTTGTTTGAGTGACTAAGTGAGCTCGGGTCACTAAAAAGAGCAGTTTACAGTGCAGCAGTGAGAAATCAGTGTGCCAGCTCTGTGCTAGCAGCTAGCTATATGTATATGTATATGTATATAGATATAGATATCTATATATCTACTTGTATTGCTCATGTGTTATGTATATATATATACATATATATATAGTTGTGTCTCTAAGTGGTTACATATATATGTATATAGATATATATAGGAGTAGTTATATGTGCTTGTGTATGTGTGTATGTGTGTGTGTGTGTGTGTGTGTGTGTGTGTGTGTGTGTGTGTGTGTGTGTGTGTTTGGAGAGAGTCGGACACTGCAGGCAGTACAGTGCACTGGAAACAGCAAGCACAACAGAGGAGCAGCAAGCAGAGTAGGCTCGGGCAGTGCATCAACTGCCTCTTAAGTATAGAAATATACTGCAGCAAGGCCAAAGCAGTGCAACCATATGTATCAGTATTTCAGCACTGAAACAGTATTTCAGTGGCAGCAACATTCAGCAACTACCCGAGCTACACCAGCAGCAATGCAGCAAGGCCCTTCGAGCACACAGCAAGCAGTACAACATTGCAGCAACAACAAGCAACATTGCGTTACAGCAACACCAGCTTCCTTTTGTAGCACTGGAAGAACCAAGATCCCAGGTCAAAAACTCTAACCCCAGGTCAAAAACCCTAACCCTAGGTCAAAAACCCTAACCCCAGGTCAAAAATCCTAACCCTAACCCCAGGTCAAAAATCCTAACCCTAGGTCAAAAACCCTAACCCTAACCCTAGGTCCTGATCCCAGGTTGTGTCAGTTTTGGGTTAGGATTAGTGTCTCGTGTGTGTGTGTGTGTCGTATCTGTGTCAGTGTCTGTCACGTGTGTGTATCGTGTTTGTGTCAGTGTCATGCCGTGTCCTGTGTGAGAGAGAGAGAGAGAGAGTGTGTGTGTGTGTGTGTAATTGCCTTACAACCTAGACAATAGCTTCAAAGAATGTGACTACTAGTAGAATTCTTGTAAGTTGGGTAGTGTAGACGAGTTAGAGGATAATAGAATAGTGTATGGACAATAGATGAGAAAGTATTAGAATGGCAGACCATGAGTTTTAGGAGTCCTGCTAGATACCAATATAGTGTAATAGCTATAGCTATCATTATGAATATGGGTTAGTGTCAATTTCGACGACAAAATTTTTGTAAGTTGGGTAGAATGTAAAACCCCTATTTCTAGAAACCGTATTTTTTTTATTAATTATAAATTTAATTGTAGTAATTAGTGGCTAATTAGGAGAAATAGATTTTTATTAATTTTTATTTTAGGTGTTCGTGCACTTAGAATAATTATGGGGCCATTAGGAATTTTTTTGAATTTATTCCATGTAGGAGACCCCTTGAGCAGTTGCTAGCTTAATGGTATGTATTAGTGTAATTCTGAAATTTTTCTATAAGTATATATATATATATATATATATATATACAAATATATTTAAAAGAAAAATATAAAAATAAAAAGGAAAAGAAAAGAAATGGAAAAAGAAAAAAATATACTATTAATAACTATTAAAACCCTTACTACTAACTACTACTACCAAGCCACATAAAGCAGCCATCTACTGCCTTTTTTGTGAGCCGCCCTTGCTGCATAAAGCAGCAGCCATAAACCCACCCCTTGCTTGTGAGCCCTTTGCTAATAACACACAGCAAAACCAAGACCCCCAGCGGCTAGTTAAACGACCCCCCTCCTTCTCTTTCTCTTATATACTTATATAAATATCATTATTTCAATAAAACCCTAACCCTATAATCATCCAAACCCTTCCTCTTCCCATCTAGACCTAGAGAGTGCCGTCACCGCAGCCGAAGAACCCCGCCAAGCCGTCCAAACCGATCACGACGACCGCGACCCCGCGCATTATAGATTTCTGCAGCGAGGTACCTGTGTTCCGGAGTTGTTTTCCGTCGCCTTGCTCAACCAAACGCCACTCCGTCTCCACCGGTATGCTCACCCCTTAACCCTTTTCCATATCTGTGTGATAGTATACCTCGAACAACGCGTAACCATAGGCAAAAATAGCACCAAAGTTGGCAGAAGTAGACCAAATTCTGGGATCGCAGAAAACTGCGGTGATCACCCATGTTTCCAAGTTCGTATCTACCACCACAGAGATCCGAGTTCGATGATTCTTTTTGGTATACGTAGACCACTTGACCTAGTTTAATTTCTGTTAAATAACCCTAGATTATTAACTGCTGTAGATAGAATTAAATTTGTTAGAAAATCCCGCGAACACACTTTTCTATATTTCTAAAAGTCTGGAAACGGAGTGCGCCCCGCCAAACGGGACCGCCCAGCCATGTACTAAGTGTACCAAACGGTGTGCGTAGCCTAACCGAACACGTAAAAGTTTGCAGAAACTGATTCGGACGCGTGTGTGCGCCGAAATTAGCCCATATCCGCGGACACACCCCGTATCGTAACTTTTGTGAAAGTCGTGCGCATTTTGTGCTCGCTCATCAGATTGTAACAAAACTTATGCCACTGGACTCGTGGTAACGCGCTGGTCCTGTGACCCAATTTTTATGCAATTCTGAGACGGTTGACCAAGTCGCTAATTGGCGGGCCCCACGGTTGACTTTTTGGACAAAATTATGTTCGGCTCATCGGAATCCTCATTTAGACATACCGTTGGGTTCGTATTGACATCTAGAGTTGTTTGACCTATAATTTGTCCCATTTAGAGACTGTTACCCTTGGCACACTTTTGGGTGCAAAGTGGGCCACACGTGGACCCCACTTTTACCCGAAATTACCGTTTTGTCCTGTGTCCAAATTGGACTAAAGGGAAGTGCTTTCTAGCTATTTTGCTTATTTTGGGAACGTTGGTGATTTTTATTTCAGCATCTGGGGACGTTCATTCTGAGGCCGTAGCTTCTGACTCTTGGAGTTGACATCGGGATATTATATTTTTGCAGCTTTCTTGCCAGGCAAGATACCTCGTCAAATTGCTTCCAATATTTTTCATGCTTAGTATATTTCTATATATTTATTATATTTTTGTATATTTCTTGTATGTGTAGTTTTCTTTCAGTCATTACTATGTATTAGATATGTTGACACACACATGTCACTTAGTATCATGAGAGGACAATCATTAGGCGTATGGGCTTTTAACTACTCTGGTAAACTGTAGTATATAGTTCTCACTACGGGCGTGTGTCACGCTGGTCGCTACCCCCGAGGTATGTTAATTTCTGTAGAGTCGCGCTGGTCGCTACCCCCGAGGTATGTCGATTTCTGATGTCCACTAGCGTGTGTGTGAGTTTTGAGGCTTAGATCGAGTAGCCTACCCTTGCCCATACGTCAAAAAGTTATCCTCATTGCATTCATATAGATTGTCTTGTACAGCGTACTTATATATTTTCAAACATTATGCATGTTCATTGTATTCAAATTGGCTTGCTTCTATGTATCTTGTTATGTCCCTCTGAGGACATGGTCCCTTGCCAGGTATAGACGACCAGGAGTATCCGCAGGAGTACGGGCCTGGACCTGACGCCTTCCTTTCTGCCGATGAGGTCTTACCTTCTAAGCATCTTTGATTACATCTAACGATGGATTCTTTTTAGCTGATACGCTTCTGTCTTCACATTATTTTATATTGGAGATTTTATACTCCTCTCTTATTTTAGTTTTGGATATAGTCTTTGGTAGTGGATTTGTCTTCACTCGACTATTATTATTTTGGATATTTTAGACTCCTTATTCTAGTTAGTATTTCTTTTCTATGACTTGTTGTGTGGATGAGATTAGCATATCTGTGACTTGTGATAATATTTATACCACATGTGAGTTTATATTCATATTACAACGTACGTGTGTATTATGGTATCCATATATTGGAGTTACCATATACATACGGCTGGCATGCTTACGTATTCCTAGTCCTACATATTTTGGGATTGGGGCGTGACATATTTTTGTGGTGGCCCATGCAGGTCGAGTTAGCCGTTTCGGTTACGTAACTGTGTCGAGCGGGCCTGTACCTAGGATTAGAATTTTAGATCTCATCCACACTTGACTATAACTTACCTTCCTTCCAACATGTCCTACTTAAGTTCTTGCATCCTGCTTGATTCATGTACTCTTCTTAATCCTTCGTCCATCTCTTGCCAAGAGATGAATTTGCATAATGGGCATGCCACCACCGGGGATAACACGTCTCCAGGGGACGACGACCAATCACCAGGAGTGACCTCATCGACACCTCTTCTTTCCGGACCGGATGGACTAACTAGCAATCTAATTCCATCAACCCCTTCCACGATACCTAATGGGACTTTTCCAGCTCCACTAGTACCGTAGGATGGCCAGACACAGCTGTTCCAATTCTTTCACATGATAATACAAGAACAGAGGCAGCAAGCAGCAGAGCTGTCATGACCCGCACCCGGTATAGGGGCACGAGAGCTTGGGTACGTCCAGCCTACGCCGCAGCATCGGCGGTAGAACGCTGTCTAGGTCATGTAACTATTTAGTCAATCTCACATGAATATCCAACTCCATAGGGAGACACAGATATCATAATATAATATGGAATATACTCAATCACATAAGCTAAAGCACGATGAGATATCGAAGCAAACAAATAAAATATGAGACAAGTCTAAACAATAATAAATAATCTAACCTGCAATCAATAACATCCAGTCTCCAAGTATGTTGGAAACAAGTCCTCTATGTCATAGTCTGAAAAAAATATCCAGTCAGGATTGGAACGAAATACACCTCTAACAGCAGTTCCATGCATATTGACAAAAACTATAACACAGTGTAAAGAAATACAAGACAGATATAAAAACTGGCAATAAGAAATACTAGAATATGGGAATGTTGGAATAAAGAAATACTGGAATAAATGGAATACTGGAGCATGTCATCATCAATGTACATCTAGCAATGAAATAGAAATACGAGTACACGCAAGAACAATGAACTGGTATATAAGTGTGTACAAGAACAATAACTAGAACATGTGGAGATGCTAGATCAATATACTAGAGATGCATGTCAAGAATCATCTAACTAAGTGTATGAAACATCAGTATATCATGTGATCGGCTTGGGACTATATGACTCATTACATTGATTAGCGTTCATCCCCAACAAGTCCGGCTAACCATATGTAACAGCGATGAGGCATGTAAGGGTCAGGCTGCACCGACGTGATGTGTAGGTGAGCTATGATGCATGTAAAGTGGGGTATGATCACATAAGCTACTAATATTTCCCCTTTTTCCCCAGCTAGCACGATGGATTCCAATCACGACTCCTCGTGACAGGTCTCAATGATGCCAACTCGTATAAATAACCGTGTCAAAGTCATGTACGCTATACAACAAGAGTTATAGAGATAATCAACATAATGGAAACTGTCAGAGAATGTACTCGCCTGGGATCCTGCTGCTGGTATGAATCAGAGTCCAAGTCACAGTCCAAATAGCCTATGTATTACAAATTTATCACGTCAAAAGGTAATTTATTTTAATATATTTAATTCTGAAATAATTACTCTAAAATCCTATTTTAATCTTATTATTCTATTTTTAAGTTAATTCCTAAAATTTTTCCAAAGGAACTAAATTTTATCAACTCGAGACTCATGGCACGCAAATCGAGACGATCTGTTGACCAAAAAGTCAACCGACACAAACTTGACTTTTATGCATGATTTTCTGTAGATTTCAGCGTTAAAAATATGCTAGAATTTACGGCTCGTCCGAATTCAAATTCATTTGGGAATTATGGCACATACAACTTTCGTATCGTGCACCGATGGTTAAATTCTAACCTAAAAGTTCTACAGAATTAACAGTATGTAAATACTTCGAATTAATTTCTAGTAAAAACATATGTCAATGATCTCGATATTAGATTTCCGAAACTTTAAACGGTTCGTGATTCTGATTCCTGGTTCTCCCAAAATCACGAAAATATCGAAACACGTCTATTTTCGGACATGCTATGCTCTACAAATTTTATAGAATTTAATAATTATAATTTAGTAAAAAAAATTATATAATCAGAAATTTAACCTCAATATAGTTTTAACACAAAAAACTAGGCCTCGTTTGGAGTCCGGAGCTATGCGCAATGGCTTCTGGAAGATGAAGGAACCCTAGATGGCAATTCTCCAAAATTCGGCTGAAGAAAAACCCTAGAAAATAACTTAAACTATTATATATATATAGAGGAGAGAGAGAGAGCAGCCGCGGCTCAGGAGCTTGCCACGTGGCAGTCATCAGTGCAGCCCCGCCCAAATTGAACGGTCCCGGTCGGACGCGGCTCGGCTCAGCTGAGTCCGAGTCGAACTCTGACTCGGCTCGGCTCGAGGTCGGCTCGGCTCGGCTCGGCTCGCACCCACCCCGCAGTCACTGACTGGCGGGCCCCGCACTGTTCACTGCAGGAGGCTGACAGGTGGGCCCCTGTTTGCTGACTGGGCAGAAATAATTACTTTTTGGGTTTTCTTTTTCAGAAAATAGTTTTAAATTCAGTTTTCCCTTATTAACTCAAAATAAATGCTAAAAATAATCAGAAAATTCCCAAAAAATTCTAGAAAATATATTTTATTATTTAGAACCTAAAATAAAAGTTTGGAATATTTTTAATTAAGTTTTACCCTAAAATAAAATTTTGACATTCCTAGGAAATTAGGTTTACTAGTTTTTAATTAACTAAAAATTATGAAAAACTCCCAATAGTCCCAAATTAACCTAATAACAATATTTAAGCATGAATTTGAGGATTAGGAGGTTACAAGAGCAGAGGCTAGAATTTTTGGTAGCACTTGAGAGAATAACTGTACTAGCCCCTGCACCAACCCAGGCACTAGTTTCAATATCACAAGCTCGGGTTGGTTCAGTCAAGGACTTTGTGCAGATGGGCCCTAAGCTATATAAGGGCAATGAGAGTCCAGAGGAGACCATGAATTGGATTGGCAATACCAAGAAGTTGTTCGAGGCATCACAATTACCTTCTGACCTATGGATGATAGGCGTAAGGACTCAGTTAGAAGGCAACGCGCATCACTGGTGGGAATCAATGTAGCGCCAGTTGGATACGCGTCAGACTTGGGAACAATTCTTGGAGTGCTTTGAGAGTAAGTACTTTCCGGATACTGTAAAGGATGCGTTGTACGATCAGTTCCTCCATCTAGAGCAATGGGACAAGACGGTTGATGAGTATGACGCAGAGTTTAGCCATCTCAGTAAGTATGGCACTGTCCTAATACCTAATGACTTAGAGAAGGCTAAAAGATTTTACCGTGGGCTGACTTAGGAGCTCCAGCACTACACTAGCTCCCAATCTCGGATCTCTTATGCCGAGCTATTAACAGAGGCCAGGATTCAGGAGGCCATCAGCAAGGAAAACAAAATTCAACGGAGAAGTCACCAAGGACCAGTAAGGATACAGCCAGGAGGACCCATTAGACACCCTTTGACACTCCAGCAACCAGATAGTGTCGCACCATACCCAGCCAAGGGGCACCGTACTTGTAACTTTTGTGGTATACCAGGTCATGTTCATAGAGATTATCGTCGTCGATTGGGGTTGTGCATGATATGTGGATCAAGTCACCATCAAGCCCGAGAATGTCCTCAGCAGAACCAGAGGTCTATGGCATTTAAATCAGGAACACCGCATACACCCTTAAGTATAGAAGACCAAAGGGACCCACCACTGCTTCTACAGTCTGCACAAATGGAGGGGACTAGACCCCAGTTGAACAACCAAGGACAAGGCCAAGCACTCATTATGACAAATATGGGAGAGCAGACACAGGAAGCCGTAGATATAGGTACGATATTTTAGTTATAATTGTCTTTGCATACTCATAACCCCAATATGACACAAGATCTTAGATGTACAAATAGATATAGAATTATATATATGGTAGTTTAGCAGTTATGAGGATATTTCTATTCTACTCAGATGGCATACACGTGATGCTAATGGATGACGTGAGTAGCAGTAGTAGTATTCTTCCCCTATCCTTATCTCGTCCTCTTGGGTGACCCATCTTCTTCTTTTATATATTTGTTTCTTCTCTCGTGCTTAACTCTTCCTATCATAGTTGTATCTTTCGTGCCATTATGAATTGTTTGATTCATATCAACCTCACCCCTATTTTGTTAGTTAAAACATAAATGTGTTTGTAATGCTTGATAACTAAGGATAAGTTCTTAATATGTATATGCACTATAGCAATATCTGTATTCTTTATTAGTTTAACCCTTAAGTAGTACCATGTAGCCTAATAGAAATTTGTTAGATCATACCCCTAATAGTTAGTCAAGACCTTAAGTGTTTTCCTAAAAACTTAGACTATGCCTAGGAAAGAGTTGAAGGCACTTGTTACGAACTGATGACTATGACAAATCGCTGGCGAGGTAGCGACAGTTGCAGCCAGACGATTTTGGTAGAGTAGTCGAATTACTTGCAGCCATACTGGCCAGGTGGCGTGGCAGTATTAGACTATGATACTTGACGGTTACGGAAAAAAGTCATAGTTATGAGATTCTATACAGGTATCCCAAGATTCTCGACCCAATAAATATAATTGCCTTACGACCTAGACAATAGCTTCAAAGAATGTGACTACTAGTAGAATTCTTATAAGTTGGGTAGTGTAGACGAGTTAAAGGATGATAGAATAGTGTATGGACAATAGATGAGAAAGTGTTAGAATGGCAGACCATGAGTTTTAGGAGTCCTGCTAGATACCAATGTAGTGTAATAGCTATAGCTATTATTATGAATATGGGTTAGTGTCAATTTCGAGGACAAAATTTTTGTAAGTTGGGTAGAATGTAAAACTCCTATTCCTAGAAACCGTATTTATTATTTTTTTATTAATTATGAATTTAATTGTAGTAATTAGTGGCTAATTAGGAGAAATAGATTTTTATTAATTTTTATTTTAGGTGTTCGTACACTTAGAAGATTTATGGGGCCATTAGAAATTTTTCTAAATTTATTCCATGTAGGAGACCCCTTGAGTAGTTGCTAGCTTAATGGTATGTATTAGTATAATTCTAAAATTTTTCTATAAGTATATATATATATATATATATATATATATATATATATATATATATATATATATATATATATATATATATATAAAAGAAAAATATAAAAAGGAAAAGGAAAAGAAAAGAAATAGAAAAAGAAAAAGAAAAAAAATATACTATTAATAACTATTAAAACCCTTACTACTAACTACTACTACTACCAACCCACATAAAGCAGCCAGCCGCTGCCTTTCTTTATGAGCCGCCCTTGTTGCATAAAGCAGCAGCCATAAGCCCACCCCTTGCTTGTGAGCCCTTTGCTAATAACACACAGCAAAGCCAAGACCCCCCGCGGCTAGTTAAACGACCCGCCTCATTTTCTTTCTCTTATATACTTATATAAATATCATTATTTTAATAAAACCCTAACCCTATAATCATCCAAACCCTTCCTCTTCCCATATAGACCTAGAGAGCGCCGTCACCGCAGCCGGAGAACCCCGCCAAGCCGTCCAAACCGATCCCGACGACCGCGACCCCGCGCACTGGAGATTTTCGCAGCGAGGTACCTGTGTTCCGGAGTTGTTTTCCGTCGCCTCGCTCAACCAAACGCCACCCCATCTCCACCGATATGCTCACCCCTTAACCCTCTTCCATATCTGTGTGATAGTAGACCTCGAACAACGCATAACCATAGGCAAAAATAGCGCCAAAGTTGGCAAAAGTAGAACAAATTCTGGGATCGCAGAAAACTGCGATGATCACCCATGTTTTCGAGTTCGTATCTCCCACCACAGAGATCCGAATTCGATGATTCTTTTTGGTATGCATAGACCACTTGACCTAGTTTAATTTTTGTTAAATAATCCTAGATTATTAACTGCTGTAGACAGAATTAAATTCGTTGGAAAATACCGCGAACACACTTTTCCAGATTTCCAAAAGTTGGGAAACGGAGCACGCCGTGCCAAACGGGACTGCCCTGCCGTGTACCAAGTATACCGAATGGTGCGCGTAGCATAACCGGACACGTAAAAGTTCATAAAAACTGATTCGGACGCGTGTGTGTGCCGAAATCAGCCCGTATTCGCGTATACATCCCGTGTCGTAACTTTTGCGAAAGTCACGCATTTTGTGCACGTTCGTCAGATTGCGACAAAACTTGCGTCACTGGACTCGTGGTAACGCGCTGGTTCTGTAACCCAATTTTTACGCAATTCTGAGATGGTTGACCAAGTCGCCAATTGGCGGCCCCCACGGTTGACTTTTTGGACGAAATTGTGTTCGGCTCATCGGAATCCACATTTGGACATACCGTTGGGTTCGTATTGACATCTAGAGTTGTTTGACCTATAATTTGTCCCATTTAGAAACTATTACCCTTGGCACATTTTTCGGTGCAAAGTGGGCCACACGTGGACCCCACTTTTACCAAAAATTACCGTTTTGCCCTGTGTCCAAATTGGACGAAAGGAAAGTGCTTTCTAGCTATTTTACTTATTCTGGGAACGTTGGTGTTGTTTATTTCAGCATCTGGAGACGTTCATTCTGAGGCCGTAGCTTCTGACTCTTGGAGTTGACATCGGAACATTACATTTCTGCAGCTTTCTTGCCAGGCAAGATACCTCGCCAAATTGCTTCCAGTATTTTGCATGCTTAGTATATTTCTGTATATTTATTATATTTTTATATATTTTTTGTATGTGTAGTTTTCTTTCAGTCATTACTATGTATTAGATATGTTGACACACACATGTCACTTAGTATCATGAGAGGACAATCATTAGGCATATGGGCTTTTAACCACTCTGGTAAACCATAGTATATAGTTTGCACTATGGGCGTGTATCGCGCTGGTCGCTACCCCCGAGGTATGTCGATTTCTGTAGAGTCGCGTTGGTCGCTACCCCCGAGGTATGTCGATTTCTGATGTCTACTGGCGTGTGTGTGAGTTGTGAGGCTTAAATCGAGTAGCCTACCCTTGCCCATATGTCAAAAAGTTATCCTCATTGCATTCATATAGATTGTCTTGTACAACGTACTTATATATTTTCAAACATTATGCATGTTCACTGTATTCAAATTGGCTTGCTTTTATGTATCTTGTTATGTCCCTCTGAGGACCTGGTCCCTTGCCAAGTATAGACGACCAGGAGTATCCGCAGGAGTACGGGCCTGGACCTGACGCATTCCTTTCTGCCGAGGAGGTCTTACCTTCTGAGCATCTTTGATTACATCTAGCGATGGATTCTTTTTAGCTGATACACTTCTGTCTTCCCATTATTTTATATTGGAGATTTTATACTCCTCTCTCATTTTAGTTTTGGATATAGTCTTTGGTAGTGGATTTGTCTCCACCCGACTATTATTATTTTGGATATTTCAGACTCCTTATTCTAGTTAGTATTTCTTTTCTATGACTTGTTGTGTGGATGATATTAGCATATCTGTGACTTGTGATAATATTTATACCACATGTGAGTTTATATTCATATTACAGCGTACTTGTATATTATGTTATCCATATATTGGAGTTGCCATATACATACGGCTGGCATGCTTACGTATTCCTAATCCTACGTATACCAAAAGACTCCATATCATCTTTTAATGAGCTCACTAACTTCCTAGGGAGCAAGAAGCGAAAGATGACAGAAGATAACGTGTTCATCATAGAATTGAGAAGTACCTCAAGAGATTCAATGATATCCTCGATGAGACCAAATGTGCTACAGATATACGTACCCGTACTTTCCTTCATTCTAACACCCATGAAACTCAAATATAATTTCAAATTATAACCATAATAATTGATTAAACTATATGCAATGAGTATTTGGTAATATGTGTGTGAAACGGTGATATACAAAGACAAGGTTACTATACCTGTTGATAGTATATGTCATAGCTGCTACCTACTTACTTAAATTTATTTTTTCATTTTTGTCTCTAATGTATATATGCAATTAATAATTTACGTTATGAAATTTTCAACTTACAAAAGGAACTAGTCATTTATGAAATTCTTTTTTTTTTTGGAAAGGGGTCTTGTGCAAATTTCCAAAACCCATAGGAAAGAAGAAGGGAAACCAGCAGCTTCTCCCTGACTCACCACCCATCTCTCCACCTGTAGTCTCCTCCCTTCATCTCTATTTCCAAGGGAGGAGATGGCAAGCTCTCCTCCTCCCTTATATTTCCAATATATCTGATTTTTCCCTACTTTATCCTCAATAAAACCCCTCCTCCTTTCTTTCCTTACTCCTATTACTACTATCTCTACTGCTGCTGTTCTTACTGCTGCTGCTGCCGCCGCCGCCGAAGCTGGCCGCTGCCACTGCCGTCGACGCTCCGCCGCTACCGCCGCTCATGCCGCTGCTGCCTCTGCCGCTGTTGTAACTACTGTACTGCTGCTGCTGCTGCCACCGCTGCTGTCGCAGACGGCCGCCGCCGACGCCGTCGCCCCCCCTCCCCCCCCCCCGCAGGCGAACAGCACCACCACCTCCTCGCCGGACACCGCCGCTTCTCGCCGGACATATTGTTTTTCTCCTCTTTACAAAGGAAACCTAGGTAATTTCTATTATTCCTAATTCCTTCTTCAAAAATCCAATTTAGGTTTTCCATATTTCAATTTTAGATCTTATTAATTATTAACCTACTGAATTAGGGAATTGACGTCGACACTCGGGAAAAACCTAGAAATCCAGAACCAAGGCAAGTCCTCACCTTGCACTTTCTCTCTATTAAAATTAATTTAGAATTTTAGGGGAGTAATTAGATTAGAAATAATTAATATTATACAATCATACGTCTAGGTATACTTATACATATGTACACTTATGTATATTCGATACCTAGGAGATATGAAAATCATAAATTACATTTGTCAAATCATATATACATATATGCACTTCTCTTATGCATACATATATATGTATTTATATATACAGACATGTGTGTGTGCATATGCATTCCTTGGTATGTTAAGTATCAATGTATATTTACATGTTAGGTATACACCTATATATATATAATACATAATTATATTATGAGGATTAAGTTACAATCAACTCGGGAGATGGAATATACGAGCTAAGATATAAGGATCTCATTGGAATTGTTTGATATAATATAGATACTATACGAACTCTTGATACGGATAATGAAATTCAGATTTGATCTATGTTAGAAAGATTGATGGTTCCAATGATAAGTACATTGATTACATGAAGGATAAAAGTTTTTAGACATATATAGTACCTTACAACCACTAGGACATAATTGAGGTAGAAGCAATTACATACTCTTTATACAAGGAATCTAGAATTGAACTATACTATCTATGTGTAGGAATGTGTAGATGAACTTGGCTATATATATAATCCAATGGTTATTCTTATTTATTACTTTGTATACGGAATCTAGAATTAAACTATACTATCTGTGTTATGTGTAGGAATGTGTAAATGAACTTGGCTATATACATATATAATCCATTGGTTATTCTTATTTATTACTTTTTGTATAACACTAACATTGTTGTGGAATATAAACTTTTGTAGTTTACACTATGCAAAGTATAGATTGCTAGCACTAAGGTATGATTCCTTTCAAAGTAAGAATAGGGTTTCTATTTTATTGAGTTATATTAATTGCGTATATTTTGGTGTGGAGAGTTGCTCCACCGAAGGTGTCGGCGAGCCCGGGAATGCTACGGAGGGTTGCTCCGGGTGGAAATTATAAACTGTTAAAAATTTCTGGGAGTAGAATGCAAAGGAAACTCTGTCGAAATTTTTAAGAATTCTGGGAGTTAACCAATATTTCGATATTCCGAGATATCGCCGACATTCCAATGTTTCAACCCTAGATTCACACACTACAGACCACTAGAAATTTCACTTTAAAACTAGGAATAACTAATAGAAGTCTAGAATACACAGGACACGGACACGAGAAAAATCAATTCAGACCAACTGATGACCTGCTTTGTGATAGTCGATACCTTGGATTATGTGATTAAATACTTGTGCTCAAGTTGATATTTTGCAGTATTCTGGACATGCATTCCATTTTAAAACAAACAAACGGTTAAGACAATACAAAGTAGAGACTCAACCTATAAAATAATTAGAATAAGGAATGATTGTAGTTTTAGTCTAGAAGCATTGGGCGGGGGAGAACAGCATAAATGACCACCTATAAAATTTTGCCACATAATTTTAAACTCTGGCTGAATTCAGCGGTTTAGGCTCTCTCGCAGGGCCTTGCGAAGTGAGCGGGTGAGGCTTAGCTCACTTTATGTTGCCCAAGAGAGGCTGGGCCGGATCATAACCCCGTGCCATCCTATTTTCAAGTCACCCTAATTATAATTACACCTTCTTCGATCCAAAAGGAAAAACAATCGAATGGGTGAATTCAAGATTGGCCCAAAGGAGGCTGGGCCGGATCATAACCCTGTGCCATCATATTTTCAAGTCACCAATTAAAAACACACCTTCTCGAATTATAATACTCGAATAGGTGAATTCAAGATTAAGCCATGAGGGCGGGGCCGGATTATAAGCACCGTGCCATTCAAGTCACACCAAAATCCTTCACAAAGGGATTTGTGGCGGAAAACTAGGTGAAGTGGTTATTTAAAGCTTGTTCTCCAAATTGCATCATCATTTAGGAAATTGGTTTTGTATTGTGGTAGTGACGTAGGATTTGTGATGATTGATTATAGATACTATAAGAGAATTAGATTAGAAATTATTCAAATCATGAATATTATATTATGTTATTCTCTTATTTCCTTTAACTATTGCTCTTTGCTCTAATATCATATCTTTTATTGTTTATCGTTCTTGACCGAGGACTTGCTTGTCATTCTGATGACCTAGTATTGTTCACTAGGGATTGAAGAAGGAAATGAGGAAATACTAACCCTCTACAATGTGGACGAGAGCGAGGAGTAATCAGCTAGTGATTTCAGAGAGTATAGTATCTAGTAGTTGCAACTGTAATAATTTAACTTTAACAAGGAGCTGTTGTAAAGACTTATCTGATTGTAAATAAATCAGAGTATTTTGGTTTAGATATGTTACCTAATTATTTCAGCATGACTTGCATTTTATTCTAAAAGACTTACAGGCGACAATCTCTGATACTAATGTGATAGTATTCGTATGGGGCGTAGCCTGGAGATATAGTTACATACCCGACTCACCGTATCTTGGGAAGCGGGGCATGACACGTCTTTTAGTGGTGGCCCATGAAGGTCATGCTTTTAGGAAACCTAGGTAGGACCTGAAAATGAAGAACCTAGGATAAGGTGCAAGTCTAGGTATTATAAAAAAATACACATGTTACGAGATATAGGTTAGGAATGGATATAAGTAAACCTGGATTTCTAGCCATTATCTAAAGATACTTTATAATTTTATTTGGGATACTTGGGGGTGATACTAACTTGAAGTTCCTTATTGTAGAACATGCCTCGGTTTATGCCTCACGCTAGGCTAGGAAATTCTAGCCACAGCTTAGACAATTATTACAGTTTTGCAAAAAGGAAATGGCGACTAGCGCGCAAGCAAATGATAAGAGCCTATGGAGTGCATTATGAAATCAAGTACCCTGTGGTGTCGGATCTCAGTGACGAAAGGGAAGTATTTTTCAATAGGATAAATTACTATATACTCATAAAGGCTCAACAATCTGAGGATCCGGATCACAATAAAAATGATTATAATGGGACGTTGGAAGAATGGAAGAATACTCATCTGGAGGCGACTATAATTCGAATACGAGAGATGATGATCTAAGAAAAGATCCAACTATGTGTAAGGATCTCCTATCCATCAGGTGTCTTTTGTGAAACGTAAGGTGTATGTGTATATACGCATGGAAGTTAGGCAAGGGAGGAAATATGGGAATGTAATTAGTCTTAAGTTTATGCGTATGCCTATGTGCAAGTAACTATAGCGGCATATTTGTATCACATTTTGACTTTTAGTGAATGAAATATGCTTTTATGTACCTATGTCTTTCTGCTTTCCAGTAAATTCTTAGGAATTTCAACATCTCTTCTATTCTTCAATCTCAGGATTATTCCTGAGAAATTTCATTTGGATTTTTTTCAGGATAATGTCTAACCACGATCAATCCCACGCATCATCATCGCAAACTCAGACAGAACCCTCCATCGGAGATGTATATAAGTTATTCCAACAAATTTTGGAATCCAACAATCGGCGTGCAGATACGGCCTTGACCACAACTTCCACGATGTTGGAACATTTGTAAATATCTACCAACTCCAAGGATGGTTCATTGAAAGATTTTAGGAACCTGAATCCTCCTATGTTTAAGGGAACGGATAGCCCAATCGAAGCCGGGCAGTGGATTAGGACTATAGAAGGGTTATTAAGGGCAGCAAAGATCAGTCCTGAAGATATGGTGTCCACAATTCGAATCCAATTAGAAGACATCGCTGAGCACTGGTGGAGTGCTGAACATCCTGAGGACTCGGAAGACAAAATAACCTGGGGGGAATTCAAAGAAAGTTTGAAGGGAGGTTCTTCCCAAAATCAGCTAGAATTGAGTTGGAACGACAGTTCACTCACTTAAAAGAAGGAAAACTCACAGTAGATGAATATATTGCAGAATTCTCCAGACTTAGTCATTTTGCTCCAAATTTAATAGCTGACGAAGAGACCAAAGTATCTAGATTCCTAGAAGGACTAAGGAGTCAGCTGAAAAGTAGAGTTGCGGCTTATCGGTGCCAAACTTATCCCGAGGTAACTGAAGCGGCTAGAAGTCAGGAGAGGATGTTAAATGAAGAACAACCGCTTCGATCCTAACCTAAAAAAAGGGCCTTGGAAATAGGAAATCCATCCTTAAATCATTCATGGCAAGGATCGTCCAAATATTTTCAAACTAGTGTCTCGGGAGGACCAATTATTTGCCATTTTTGTCACAAACCAGGTCATATGAAGGCTGACTGCAGGAAATTCCTACGTCTCTGTCTAAAGTATGGATCGGATAGGCATCGGACTGGCCAATGTTCACTACAACGGACTTCCGGATCTATGACACAAAGCCAATACCAAGGATCACGGCCTCCATTCCGAGGAAACAATGTCAGGCCTATATTTCAAGGAAATGGTCCCCGACCTTTAATACAAGCACCAATGCCTTAAGCCATGCTGACTTATGGGAATCAACAAAGACCGCCCTTTGCATCTCAAACCCACCAATTTCAGCAAGCTCAAAGAACAAGCCAACCTTAAACTGGGAAAAAGAAAAAGCAAGGGCAGGCATTCATGATGAATACTGATGAGACAGAACTGGCCGGAGAGGTGGTAACAGGTACTATTCTAGTTTCAAATTATCTGGCATCAGTATTATTTGATTCTAGGGCAACCCATTCACTTATACCATCAATATTTATAGTTCTTCATGAAATCAAATCCCAACCATTACTTAAGAAACTAAATATTCTTACGGGTAATGGTACGGTAGAAATTAGTCGGGTCTGCGAAGCTTGTCCAGTTAAATTAGGTGGTGCAGCTTTTCAAGTAAGATTGTTATTATTTCCAATAAACAATTATGATATAGTGCTAGGAATGGATTGGTTAACCAAGACATTGGCAAATATAGACTGTGGTCAAGGAAAGGTCCAGTTCCAGCTCACTAATGGAGAGCTATATGAATTTGTTCGAGATCAGAAAGAATTTGATGCTATGGAATTAGAAAAATTTAAACTACCAATTCAAGGAAGATTTCAAGAACTAGAAGAGAAAATTTTTTGAAAGATAGTAAAGGAATTCAAGGATGTATTTCCTGATGAATTACCAGGATTGCCACCAGATAGAGCAATAGAATTTTCCATCAATTTGGTGCCTGGAGCAGCACCTATAGCCAAGAAAATATATCCGATAAATAAGGAAGAATTGGCTGAATTAAATAAACAAATAAAGGAATTATTAGCAAAAGGATTTATTCAGCCCAGTGCTTCACCGTAGGGTGCACCAGTACTTTTCGTGAAAAAGAAAGACGGGACCCTGCGATTGATAATTGGTTATAGAGCCCTGAATGAAGTAACAATCGAGAATAAGTACCCTTTGCCCCGAATAAATGAATTATTTGATCAATTAGGGGAGTCCAAGGTATTTTTAAAGATTGATTTAAGGTCTGGACATCATCAAGTAAAGGTCAAGAGGAAAGACATTCAGAAAACTGCCTTTAGGACTCGTTATGGATATTATGAGTTCCTGGTCATGCCTTTTGGGGTAACAAATGCTCCTGCTATATTTATGGACCTAATGAAGATATTTTACCAGTATTTGGATAAATTTATAATTGTATTCATTGACGACATCCTCATATATTCAAGGAATGAGGAAGAACACGAAGAACATCTAAAGGTGATATTGCAAACCCTAAGGCAGGAACAATTGTACGCTAAATTCAGTAAATGTAAATTTTGGCTAAGTCAAATATCATTTCTAGGTCATATAATCACCAAAGAAGGTATTTCAGTAGATCCAAAGAAGGTAGAAGCTGTTAAATCCTGGCCAACGCCAAAGTCTGTAGCAGAAATTCAAAGTTTCTTGGGATTAGTCGGATACTATAGAAGATTTGTGGAAATTTTTTTAAGAATTGCAGAACCATTAACTCGGCTGACCCGAAAGGAAGAGAAATTCAATTGGACAGAGAAATGTCAAACAGCTTTTGATGAATTAAAATAAAGGTTGATTTTAGCACCAGTACTGGCCTTACCATCGGGATCAGGAGGATATGAAATATACAGCGATGCATCAGGAAAGGGGCTAGGTTGTGTACTGATGCAACACGGAAAGGTTATAGCTTATGCTTCTCGACAACTGAAGCAGCATGAGAGGAATTACCCAACTCATGATCTAAAACTAGCGGCTGTAGTTTTTGCACTCAAACTATGGCGACACTATTTATACGGAGAGAGAATTAAGATATATAGATATCACAAAAGTCTGAAATATGTGTTCACTCAGAAAGAGATTAACATGAGGCAAAGAAGATGGTTGGAATTACTCAAAGACTTTGATATGGAATTAGAATATCACCCAGGCTAAAGTAGCAGATGCCTTAAGCAGGAAACCAATGGCATTCTTCATGAATACATCGAAGGAAATTCTCAAGGACCTAAATAAGATAAGAATTGAAGTAATATATCCAACATCAGAAGAATTATCGGAAAATTTACAAATACAATCTTTTCTAGTAGACAGAATTAAGGATGCTCAACAAGGAGACCCTAAACTCCAGAAAATATGGAACCAAATCGAAGAAGGACTCCAGACTGGAATAAGGAAGCACACAGATGGATCGTTAAGATTCGAAGAT
This sequence comes from Iris macrosiphon, assembly GCA_036927795.1. Classification (NCBI taxonomy): domain Eukaryota; kingdom Viridiplantae; phylum Streptophyta; class Magnoliopsida; order Asparagales; family Iridaceae; genus Iris; species Iris macrosiphon. The sequence continues at coordinate 147,204 of JAYESA010000359.1, forward strand.
CGATTGTGTGTACCCAATGGAAATTTAAGAACAGAAATAAGCTCATAACTCACAATATTCCATTCATCCAGGGAGTACTAAGATGTATAAGGACCTGAAACAAAATTTTTGGTGGCATTGTAAGCCCCTGATTTTTCAAAAAAATATTAAAATTGGGATTTTTCACAATTTTCTAGAATTTTCTGGGAATTTTCTGAAATTAAAATCAGGGTTTTGAATTATTACATAATTTTTAATTGATAATAAACAATATTAAAATATTATAAAAATAATATTTTTGGGTGTAAAATGGAAAACTGGACTTAGGACAATTTTTCTGGAATTTATTGGACCTCAGACCTATTTTTAAATGCCTAAAAACTATTTATTTATTTAATTAATTATTATTAATTATTAATTATTAATTATTATTATTATTATTATTATTATTATTATCATTTATTTCCGGCCCATCCGGCCCAGCCCGGCCTGCGGCCCAACCCGCAGCCCGTCACCCTAACGGGTCGGGTCGGGTCCGCCCGACCGAACCCGACCCGCCGCAGACCCGCTCCTCCTCTCTCCCCCCCCCCCACGACCGCTCGGCTGACCATTTCCTCCGCCGCGCTTCCCGGCCGCCCGCCCGCTCCGAACGGCCCCGCACCCCCGCGACCTCCGCCCACGACGCCATGACGCCGCCTCCTCCGCCGCCCTGCTCGGCCCCGACCCAACCCTATAAAAAAACCCCTAGCCACCCTCTTCTCCGGCCTACCCCGACCACGAACCGCCGCCCTAGCCACCGTGCCGCCCCGTCGATCCTCCGCTCCGGCGCCACCCCCGCGAGGCCGCCAGCCGCCGCAGCTGCTCCCCTCTCCTCCTCCTTCCTCCTCTCCCTCGCCGCAGCGGCTCCCCGACCCAGCACAGCCCGCAGCCGCTGCCGACGTCCCCGCCCGCTCCGGCAGCCGCCGGCGCCGCCGCGCCTTGCCGCACAGCCGCCCCAGTCCCCTCCGGCCAGCCACCCCCTGCCGGCGGAGCTCCGGCCATGTCCAAACCCTAACCCTAGCCCTAATTCTCAGATTCGTGTGGGCGTGTCGGACACGACACGGACACGAGAATATCCGGTTTTTCGAGCCTCTTCAGGTACTCGTATCTTGCACCCTGTATCTCCGTTTTCAATTCCGTAAATTGCGTTGGGAAGCCTGTATGACCCTCTCGGTGTCCGGATAAACTGTTCGGGACATCGCGTCCTGTGGCGATCGCACACCGCGATCCAAAAACAGGAAAAACTAGACCCTGTTTCACCCCGGAACTGAGTCCGCCCCGCCAAACGGGACAACTTGGTCGCGTGCGGTCTTCACAGATACGTACGCACCGTCGATACGGACGTGTGAGATTTCGCGAAAGCTAATTCGGGTGTGCGTGCACACCGGAATCAACGCGTATCCGCGGACATCGCCCCGTATTCGGCTTTTTTGCAATTTACCCTAACTTCGTGCACACTCGCCAGATCGAGACAAAACTTGCGCCATCGGACTCGTAGCGATACGCTGGTCCTGTGGGTCAAGTTTGGTTCGATTCTGAGAACGTTGACGAAATCGCGTGTCGTGGGCCCCACAGGCCCCGCTCGACGGGCGATTTTGTGTTCGGCTCATCGGAATCCAAATCTGGAAGTTCCGTTGGGTTCGTATCAGCGTTCCTGACCTGTTGACACTAAGTTTGGTGAATTTGGAGACCTTTGATCCGGACACATTTTTCGGTGCAAAGCGGGCCCATCGGCGGACCCCGTTTCGGCCCGAAACTGCCATTTTTGCCCTTGTCTCCAAATTGGACCCAAGGACAGGCGTTTCTAGCTATTTGACATCTTCTGAGCGTGATGATAATGTCTATTTCAGCTTTTGGACTCATCTCTGGACTTTTTCCCCAAGAACTAAATTAATCGGATCCAAACAACAGGCAAGTACCTGCACTTCAAGTTAATCTTTATATATTGTGATAATTAATTCCCTGTCATGCATGTACCCTTGATGTTTACACCTAGTATTAGAAATACTGAATTTCATGTCTTGAATATTGGTAGTTCCTGTCTTGTTTTTTATGTCGGGTGGGAGAATACCTAGAAGGCATGTAGTTTACCCTTTCCCCTGTATTGTCTAATAGCTGTTGGTACATGACTGTCCATCAGCCGGATCTCGATTGTATTGTCTAATAGCCGTTTATGATGGCCAGATTAGCCTTATAAACCCCTATATGCCAACTATGTATTCTAAAAACAAACACAAGTTCACACAGATTGTTCCGGTCATGTTATATTTCTTGCTGGCTATTGTAGTTCATTTCCTGTTTCATTTATTTCTGTTTCTCATATTCCTGTTTACAGCTAACTCTGAGATAATAATGTTCTGCTAATGCTGTTTCTCAACATGATATCCAATATTTAATTGTCATAAAATATTCAGTTTAATCTTGTTGTGCACTGTGTACTTTGCTCCTTTCCTGACTGGATCTGTTGTTTAGGCGATGATGAGAACCTTGCCCCACCTATTATGGCCCCTATGAGGCAGCAGGTGATACAGTTGCAGAGCCAGTTCCCGCACAGGGAGCTACTCCTGCTGAGTAGTTAGCAGTAGTTATCTTAGTTTTGCTCTTTATCTTAGCAATCGGGTTTGTCCCCGATTTCATTCTGATTCCTGTACTAAAATATTTGAATCTGTTGTCACATTTATTTCAGTTGCAATCTTAAGTTTTATTTCTCATTATTTATTATCTTGCCTATGTTATTTGTGAATGAGCTAGTTAGTAAATCTGGATTTGACCTAGACAGCGTACTACCGCCGATTCTGCGGCGTAGGCTGGACGTACCCACGCACTCGTGCCCGAATTTCCGGGTGCGGGTCGTGACACGTTTTTATGGTGGCCCATGCAGGTCCTATCCTAAAATAGGGTAATACCCTAGGACAGGGTTTGGAATAAAATTAAGGATTCTAGGAAAAGCTCATTCATAGTATAGCGTCCTTATTTCAATTCTTGGTATCATTGCTGCTCAATTTTCCTATCGCCTTTGATTTCCAAGTATTCTATTCTGATCTTCCTATCCCTTAAACTTTCAGAATGGTCCAGACAAGGAACACAGTAGGAGGCACATCAGAACCAGCTGAGCAGAATGTGCCCGAGACTCTTGCACTCCCGCCGCCTCCATCTGTTCCGGCAGTTACCCTAGATGGGGCACAGCTGCTAGGAGTGTTCCAGGGATTGGTGGAATCCCAGAAAGAACAGACGGCACTTCTACGGACCAGCCTCTCAGAAGCTCTTAAGCCCCAGGAGTCGTCACTCAAGAGGCCAGGGAGTGCCAAAGACTTCAAGAATCTAAGACCCCTGGAATTTTACGGAACTGAGGGCATTCTCTATGCCGATGAGTGGATAGAGAACGTCGAGAGACTCCTGAAGACTGCTCGGGTTCCTGACGATCTTAAAGTGGAGTCTGCAAGCCTGCAACTGTTCGATATAGCTCAGACCTGGTTTAGAGACGAACCTCAACTATCTGCTCCTGACCTCACCTGGGAGAACTTCAAGAGACTGTTCAAGGAAAAATTCTACCCCGAAGTGGCTCGGGAAGCTCTCGAAAGTCAATTCGAGAGACTGGAACAAGGTAACCTATCTGTAGATGAGTATACTGCTGAATTTAGCAGGTTAAGCCACTTTGCGGAGTACATGGTTCGAACCCCGGAGGACAGAGCCCGTAGATTCAAGAAGGGGCTATCTCCGGATATTCGCCTTGCTGTCACCACCAGCCGAGCTCGCACCTACGAGGAAATCCTGAGCGTGGCACAAGGCGTAGAGAGAGATATGGGGCACAAACTGAAGCGAGAAAGAGATACCGGAAATGCGGGACCCAACAAACGCCCTTTTCAACAACAACAGCAGAGGGCCCCGCAACAAGCTCAGCGTCCTCTCCCTCGAGCTCCAGCACCCCAACACCAGGCCCAGGGACAGAACCAACAAGCTGCTGCTTGTAACTATTGTCATAGACCAGGCCATACTTGGCAAGTTTGCAGAAAGAGGCTAGGTGTTTGTCTACTTTTGGCTCAGCAGCACATCAAGTGAGGGACTGTCCCGCTGCTCAAGGACGCGGACAGGCTTACGTAATGACCGTGGAGAACGCGCAAACTCTGGAAGCAGCTAATGCGCGTAAGTGATTCGTAGATATCTTTTCTAGTATTGTTTTCGTGCCTATTGGTTCGTGACCTCAGCCCCAACCTAGTAATTTTGAACTTGCTAAATACCTGGTATGCTTTTAAATTTGATAACTGTTTTAGAGGATTTTGCTATTGTGCTTATTTTGTGTTATTTTGTGAACTTCAATAATTTGCACCTCCTTTTTCATCATCATCTAGCGTACTAAATTTTGCTGAACTTGACTTATGCTGCTATTTTATAGCCTAGTTTTGCAAGCTTACCCTTTATCGGGCTTGTTCATGACACATGTATTATTGAGGCCTGATCAACCCCACTAATACAAGTGTCTACTCAGAATCAGTGTACTACGGTCTGATCAACCTTAGTGCATTTTGATTTGCACTTTGCATGACTACTTATGTGGATTGAGGTATAGTCGACTAGTCTACTTGCCCCCTAAATACGTCCGAGCATATCGTATCAGCATTACCAGAATAGAATCTCGATCCTTAACCGCCTGACAATTCCCATTAGAATTCCTGAAAAACGCCTTGATCCCTATACCTCTGTTCTACCACCTCGCCCTTAAACTCTTTATTATTGATTCTCGTCTTTCCTCGTCTCGGGAAGACAAAGACCTGTGGTTGGTATAAGATGATTTGTAGTGCTAGACATACCCCTCAGACCGGACGAATTGATGATAACCCTTTATGACTAAGACAAGACCCTATGTGCTGTGTTTTGTGTTGCAGACTTAAGATTCAATACCATGATTTATTAAGTTGGGACCTAGCTTTACTAGTTGTACAACCTTAGAGGATATGGGTAAAACTATAAGTTGGGTAGCGACCGCAATGTTCACCTGAGAGAAACCGTTAGACTGTAACCAAGTGAGTTTGGACAGAGAGAACCCTGCCATAATTTAAATTTCGAGGACGAAATTTTATAAGTTGGGTAGATTGTAAGCCCCTGATTTTTCAAAAAAATATTAAAATTAGGATTTTTCACAATTTTCTGGAATTTTCTGAGAATTTTCTGAAATTAAAATCAGAGTTTTGAATTATTACATAATTTTTAATTAATAATAAACAATATTAAAATATTATAAAAATAATATTTTTGGGTGTAAAATGGAAAACTGGACTTAGGACAATTTTTCTGGAATTTATTGGACCTCGGACCTATTTTTAAATGCCTAAAAACTATTTATTTATTTAATTAATTATTAATTATTATTATTATTATTATTATTATTATTATCATTTATTTTCGGCCCATCCGGCCCAGCCCGGCCTGCGGCCCAACCCGCGGCCCGTCACCCTAACGGGTCGGGTCGGGTCCGCCCGACCGAACCCGACCCGCCGCAGACCCGCTCCTCCTCTCTCCCCCCCACGACCGCTCGGCTGACCATTTCCTCCGCCGCGCTTCCCGGCCGCCCGCCCGTTCCGTACGGCCCCGCACCCCCGCGACCTCCGTCCACGACGCCATGACGCCGCCTCCTCCGCCGCCCTGCTCGGCCCCGACCCAACCCTATAAAAAAACCCCTAGCCACCCTCTTCTCCGGCCTACCCCGACCACGAACCGCCGCCCTAGCCACCGTGCCGCCTCGTCGATCCTCCGCTCCGGCGCCACCCCCGTGAGGCCGCCAGCCGCCGCAGCTGCTCCCCTCTCCTCCTCCTTCCTCCTCTCCCTCGCCGCAGCGGCTCCTCGACCCAGCACAGCCCGCAGCCGCTGCCGACGTCCCCGCCCGCTCCGGCAGCCGCCGACGCCGCCGCGCCTTGCCGCGCAGCCGCCCCAGTCCCCTCCGGCCAGCCACCCCCTGCCGGCGGAGCTCCGGCCATGTCCAAACCCTAACCCTAGCCCTAATTCTCAGATTCGTGTCGGCGTGTCGGACACGACACGGACACGAGAATATCCGGTTTTTCGAGCCTCTTCAGGTACTCGTATCTTGCACCCTGTATCTCCGTTTTCAATTCCGTAAATTGCGTTGGGAAGCCTGTATGACCCTCTCGGTGTCCGGATAAACTGTTCGGGACATCGCGTCCTGTGGCGATCGCACACCGCGATCCAAAAACAGGAAAAACCAGACCCTGTTTCACCCCGGAACTGAGTCCGCCCCGCCAAACGGGATGACTTGGTCGCGTGCGGTCTTCACAGATATGTACGCACCATCGATATGGACGTGTAAGATTTTGCGGAAGCTAATTCGGGTGTGCGTGCACACCGGAATCAACGCGTATCCGCGGACATCGCCCCGTATCCGGCTTTTCTGCAATTTATCCTAACTTCGTGCACACTCGCCAGATCGAGACGAAACTTGCGCCATCGGACTCGTAGCGATACGCTGGTCCTGTGGGTCAAGTTTGGTTCGATTCTAAGAACGTTGACGAAATCGCGTGTCGTGGGCCCCACAGGCCCCGCTCGACGGGCGATTTTGTGTTCGGCTCATCGGAATCCAAATCTGGAAGTTCCGTTGGGTTCGTATCAGCGTTCCTGACCTGTTGACACTAAGTTTGGTGAATTTGGAGACCTTTGATCCGGACACGTTTTTCGGTGCAAAGCGGGCCCACCGGCGGACCCCGTTTCGGCCCGAAACTGCCGTTTTTGCCCTTGTCTCCAAACTGGACCCAAGGACAGGCGTTTCTAGCTATTTGACATCTTCTGAGCGTGATGGTAATTTCTATTTCAGCTTTTGGACTCATCTCTGGACTTTTTCCTCAAGAACTAAATTAATCGGATCCAAACAACAGGCAAGTACCTGCACTTCAAGTTAATCTTTATATATTGTGATAATTAATTCCCTGCCATGCATATACCCTTGATGTTTATACCTAGTGTTAGAAATACTAAATTTTATGTCTTGAATATTGGTAGTTCCTGTCTTGTTTTTCATGTCGGGTGGGAGAATACCTAGAAGGCATGTAGTTTACCCTTTCCCCTGTATTGTCTAATAGCTGTTGGTACACGACTGTCCATCAGCCGGATCTCGATTGTATTGTCTAATAGCCGTTTATGACGGCCGAATTAGCCTTATAAACCCCTACATGCCAACTATGTATTCTAAAAACAAACACAAGTTCACACAGATAGTTCTGGTCATGTTATATTTCTTGCTGGCTATTGTAGTTCATTTCCTGTTTCATTTATTTCTGTTTCTCATATTCCTGTTTATAGCTAACTCTGAGATAATAATGTTCTGCTAATGTTGTTTCTCAACATGATATCCAATATTTAATTGTCATAAAATATTCAGTTTAATCTTGTTGTGCACTGTATACTTTGCTCCTTTCCTGACTGGATCTGTTGTTTAGGCGATGATGAGAACCTTGCCCCCACCTATTATGGCCCCTATGAGGCAGCAGGTGATACAGTTGCAGAGCCAGTTCCCGCACAGGGAGCTACTCCTGCTGAGTAGTTAGCAGTAGTTATCTTAGTTTTGCTCTTTATCTTAGCAATCGGGTTTGTCCCCGATTTTATTCTGATTCCTGTACTAAAATATTTGAATCTGTTGTCACATTTATTTCAGTTGCAATCTTAAGTTTCATTTCTCATTATTTATTATCTTGCCTATGTTATTTGTGAATGAGCTAGTTAGTAAATCTGGATTTGACCTAGACAGCGTACTACCGCCGATTCTGCGGCGTAGGCTGGACGTACCCACGTACTCGTGTCCAAATTTCCGGGTGCGGGTCGTGACAGGCATGGAATAAAGCGAGAAATTGCCAAATTTGTGTCCAAATGTCTTGTCTGCCAGCAAGTAAAGGCAGAACATCAAAGGACAGCAGGTCTCCTTCAACCTCTTCCAATTCCTGAATTGAAGTGGGAACATATTACAATGGATTTCATGACCGGGCTACCTAAGACCCAAAGAGGTAACAATGCTATCTGGGTCATCATATACAGGCTTACTAAATCAGCTCGATTTATACCATTCCGAGTAGGACAACCAACCGAAGTATTAGCAGACCTGTATATGAAACAGATTGTCAGTCAATATGGAATACCGGTAAGTATAGTTTCAGATAGAGACACTAGATTTACTTCACATTTCTGGAAGAGTCTGCAAGAAAGTCTCGGCACTCAGTTAAAATTTAGTTCAGCATACCATCCACAAACAGATGGTCAGTCAGAAAGGATAATTCAAACTCTAGAGGATATATTGAGAGCATGCACATTAGATTTTGGAGGATCATGGGACGACCACTTACATTTGGTAGAATTTTCTTATAACAACAGTTATCATACTAGTATTAAGATGGTGCCTTTTGAAGCATTATATGGGAAAAAATGTATATCACCAATGTACTGGACAGATGTAGGAGAAAGACAATTATTGGGCCCAGAACTAGTGACACAAACTGTTGACAAGGTTAAAGCAATCAGAAATCATTTGCAAGCAGCTCAAGATAGACAGAAGATGTGGGCCGATAAACATCGAAGAATGTTAGAATTTTAACCCGACGATCATGCATTTTTAAAGATCTCACCAACAAAAGGGACAATTAGATTTGGGACCAGAGGGAAGCTGAGTCCAAGATATATTGGACCATTTGACATACTAGAGAAAATCGGGAAAGTATCTTATAAACTGGCCCTACCCCCAACACTAGAAGGGGTACATAATATATTTCATGTATCTCAACTCCGAAGATATGTACCAGATCCGAACCATATACTGGATCATTCAGAAATCACTATCGGACCAACTCTACGCGTCGAACAACGACCTGTTGAAATTTTGGATCATAGAGACAAAATACTCCAGAATTAGATCATTCCATTAGTCCGAGTGGCTTGGAACAAGGACTCTCCAGGGGAATCAACTTGGGAAAAAGAAGAGGACATGCGAAAGAAATTTCCATACATATTTACTGATCAAGTTTAGCTACTCTTTGATTTAAATTTCGAGTACGAAATTTTTCTAAGGAGGATAGAGTGTCATAGCTGCTACCTATTTACTTAAATTTATTTTTTTATTTTTGTCTCTAATGTATATATGCAATTAATAATTTAGGTTATGCAATTTTCAATTTACAAAAGGAACTAGTCATTTATGAAATTCTTTTTTTTGGAAAGGGGTCTTGTGCAAATTTTTAAAACCCATGGGAAAGAAGAAGGGAAACCAGCAACTTCTCCCTGACTCACCACCCATCTCTCCACCTGTAGTCTCCTCCCTTCATCTCCATTTCCAAGGGAGGAGATGGCAATCTCTCCTCCACCCTTACATTTCCAATACATCTATTTTTTCCCTACTTTATCCTCAATAAAACCCCTCCTCCTTTCTTTCCTTACTCCTATTACTAATATCTCTACTGCTGCTGTTCTTACTGTCGCTGCTGCCGCCGCCACCGCCGCTGGCCGCCGCCGCTGCCGTCGACGCTCCGCCGCTACCGCCGCACCTGTTGCTGCTTGCCTCTGTCGCTGCTGTTACTGTTGTACCTGCTGCTGCTGCTGCCAGCCGCTGCTGTCGCAGACGGCCGCCGCCGACGCCGACGCCCCCTCCCCCCCCCCCCCCCCCCCCCCGCAGGCGAACAGCACCACCACCTCCTAGCCGGACACCGCCGCTTCTCGCCGGACATAGTGTTTCTCTCCTCTTTACAAAGGAAACCTAGGTAATTTCTATTATTCCCAATTCCTTCTTCAAAAATCCAATTTAGGTTTTCCATATTTCAATTTTAGATCTTATTAATTATTAACCTACTGAATTAGGGAATCGACGTCGACACTCGAGAAAAACCTAGAAATCCAGAACCAAGGCAAGTCCTCACCTTGCACTTTTTCTCTATTAGAATTAATTTGGAATTTTAGGGGAGTAATTAGATTGGAAATAATTAATATTATACAATCATACGTCTAGGTATACTTATACATATGTACACTTATGTATATTCGATACCTAGGAGACATGAAAATCATAAATTACATTTGTCAAATCATATATACATATATGCGCTTCTCTTATGCATACATATATATATGTATTTATATATATAGACATGTGTGTGTGCATATGTATTCCTTGGTATGTTAAGTATCAATGTATATTTACATGTTAGGTATACACCTATATATATAATACATAATTATATTATGAGGATTAAGTTACAATCAACTCGGGAGATGGAATATACGAGCTAAGATATAAGGATCTCATTGGAATTGTTTGATATAATATAGATACTATACGAACTCTTGATACGGATAATGAAATTCAGATTTGATCTATGTTAGAAAGATTGATGGTTCCAATGATAAGTACATTGATTGCATGAAGGATAAAATTTTTAGACATATATAGTACCTTACAACCACTAGGACATAATTGAGGTAGAAGCAATTACATACTCTTTATACAAGGAATCTAGAATTGAACTATACTATCTATGTGTAGGAATGTGTAGATGAACTTGGCTATATATATAATCCAATGGTTATTCTTATTTATTACTTTGTATACAGAATCTAGAATTGAACTATACTATCTGTGTTATGTGTAGGAATGTGTAAATGAACTTGGCTATATACATATATAATCCATTGGTTATTCTTATTTATTACTTTTTGTATAACACTAACATTGTTGTGGAATATGAACTTTTGTAGTTTATACTACGCAAAGTATAGATTGCTAGCACTAAGGTATGATTCCTTTCAAAGTAAGAATAGGGTTTCTATTTTGTTGAGTTATATTAATTGCGTGTATTCCGGTGTTGAGAGTTGCTCCACCGAAGGGGTCGGCGAGCCCGGGAATGCTACGGAGGGTTGCTCCGGGTGGAAATTATAAACTGTTAAAAAATTTTGGGAGCAGAATACAAAGGAAACTCTGCCGAAATTTTTAAGAATTCCGGGAGTTAACCAATATTTCGATATTCCGAGATATCGCCGACATTCCAATGTTTCAACCCTAGATTCACTAGAAATTTTACTTTAAAACTAGGAATAACTAATAGAAGTCAAGAATACACAGGACACGGACATGAGGAAAATCAATTCAGACCAACTGATGACCTGCTCTGTGATAGTCGATACCTTGGATTATGTGATTAAATACTTGTGTTCAAGTTGATATTTTGTAGTATTCTGGACATGCATTCCATTTTAAAACAAATAAACGGTTAAGACAATACAGAGCAGAGACTCAACCTATAAAATAATTAGAATAAAGAATAATTGTAGTTTTAGGCTAGAAGCATTGGGCGGGGGAGAACAACATAAATGACCACCTACGAAATTTTGCCACATAATTTTAAACTCTGGCTGAATTCAACGGTTTAGGCTCTCCCGCAAGGCTTTGCGAAGTGAGCGGGTGAGGCTTAGCTCACTTTATGTTGCCCATGAGGGGCTGGGCCGGATCATAACCCCGTGCCATCCTATTTCAAGTCATCCTAACTATAATTACACCTTCTTCGATCCAAAAGGAAAACATAATCAAATGGGTGGATTCAAGATTCAAGATTGGCCCAAAGGAGGCTGGGCCGGATCATAACCCCGTGCCATCATTTTTTTAAGTCACCAATTAAAAACACACCTATCTCGAATTATAATACTCGAATAGGTGAATTCAAGATTAAGCCATGAGGACGGGGCCGGATTCTAAGCACCGTGCCATTCAAGTCACACCAAAATCCTTCACAACGGGATTTGTGACGAAAAACTAGGTGAAGTGGTTATTTAAAGCTTGTTCTCCAAATTGCATCATCATTTAGGAAATTGGTTGTGTATTGTGGTAGTGACGTAGGATTTGTGATGATTGATTATAGATACTATAGGAGAATTAGATTAAAAATTATTCAAATCATGAATATTATATTATGTTATTCTCTTATTTCCTTTAATTATTGCTCTTTGCTCTAATATCATATCTTTCATTGTTTACCGTTCTTGACCGAGGACTTGCTTGTCGTTCTGACGACCTAGTATTGTTCATTAGGGATTGAAGAAGGAAATGAGGAAATACTACCCCTCTACAATGTGGACGAGAGCGAGGAGTAATCAGCTAGTGATTTCAGAGAGTATAGTATCTAGTAGTTGCAACTGTAATAATGTAACTTTAACAAGGAGCTGTTGTAAAGACTTATCTGATTGTAAATAAATCAGAGTATTTTGGTTTAGATATGTTACCTAATTATTTCAGCATGACTTGCATTTTATTCTAAAAGACTTACAGGCGACAATCGCTGATACGAATGTGACAGTATTCGTATGGGGCGTAGCCTGGAGATGTAGTTACGTACCCGACTCACCATATCTTGGAAAGCGGGGCGTGACAGTATAACTAAATAATAGAGAGCTTAAAAATACTAAATCTAGCCTTAAAATTTATTAAATGGTTCCTCAAAATTTCAAGAATGATTACATATTTTTAGATATTTTCTAACAATTAAAATACGAGAAAACTTAGAAAAATAAATTATCAAATAGGTTGTAGGATTTATCGTTTGAAATTTGTATTATAGAATGCCATGATACTTGACTGATATAATTCTAATAATCACTAATCTTTTTTTCCTTTGATATTTTTCAAATGCATAAAACTATTACCCTAATTAATAAAGAATTAAAAACTAATTTATATTTATTAAAACCTAATTACTAACAAATCCTTGCGAATTCGGGTTAGATCCACTATGGCCCAGCCCGAACCCAAACCCGCATTTCAAGATTCAGATAACCCCCCTCACGTATAAATACACATATCCTGTCAACGTATTTTGGAAATCTTTTTTTTTTTTTTTTTTTTGCGTTCGTGTGTCCACAATAGCCGCCAAACTTCCAGAACCTATTCTCCTTTGTTCTTCCTGCAAACACCCCACCACCACTGTTCTCTTCATCTCGACTTCCTCTTCCACTTGAATGGTTCTGATTGTTGTTTCGACCACACAACAAGTACGAAGTCTGACAACCTCGACATTCCAGTTTCGATATATTTTTTTATTTTGGTGAATTCAACTATTGGATCTTCGATCTGTCTTCACCAACATGTCTCTACTAAGGTTTTGACTCTGGCCAAAATTTGGTTTGATTTTGTTATCATTTGATATAATAATTCATGCATCTCGTATACATTATTGTGTCTATACCGTTTCATATGGACATAACCAAGCCCTAATCCGAAAAGTCCGAGCCAATAAATCGATCGGTGAATAGTAGAACCGACACTACTCTCAATAACCACGAAGGGGCTTAATATTAGTACCATAAGAAAGGAGTGGACATGAATTCGAATTTCAGTCCGGACAAAATAAATTTTGGAATGTGAGGAGTTCTTGGTATTAGTAGTCCAAGACAAGGGATGATAATTAATGACTATCTTATCTTTCTTTTTTAAATAACACTAGTTACAATATATTTACAATTTACGTAGTGAGAACATGTATCAAACGCAATACTTATATTTACTATCAAACAGAGTGGAGGTCAAGCACGTATTGACTAAACATGGGACTCGTATTAGATAGGGCAACAAACTTTCTTCCTTCCTTGCATGCGTTACATGGAAGAAGCAAGCAAGTGAAGGAGAAGAAACCTATTTGTTTCCATATCTAGGTTAACAGTTATAATAGAGGGCAAGTAGGGTCACCACCACTTCTAGACTGTTTGTGACCAACCAAACATCCCAAAACAGGAAAACAAAAATCAAAGCAAAGCTACCAAACATCAGTAAGTGCCATCAATGATACTAGCTCATGTTGTTGCTCTTCTCAAAGGGGGAGAGCCTGTTGTCAGCAAGCTTTGAATTGTATGCAGCCTTTTTGAACTCGGCCCATGTGAACTCCTTGTATCTGCTCCTCTCCCCTGACTTGACCAGCAGCTGGGGCAAGGGGCCGAGCATCTGGCTGGGCGGCGGACCTCCGAAGTAGATCATCGACAGCCTCGGCTTGCAGCCGTTCGTCTCCACCTTGTGTCTCAAGCTCCTGAACCTTCCGTTCGTCAGCACCTACGTGCAATAAAAATATCATCAGCCAATCCGAAATTCAAACTGGAGTAGACTAAAATGAACTAACACACACATATATATATATATATATATATATATATATATATATATATATATATATATAAAGAAAAAAATTTGGAATGGACTGGAGTCGGCCCATTAGATGGTTCTGCCAGAGTAATCGGGAGTAGAGTGACTAGTGATATATGTAATTTCAGCACAACGAAAATTTCGATAATATAGAATCTAAGAAAGATCAAGATGTACTCAATCTTTTCAAAAATAATAATCTATACTACTATATAATAAGAAAATTTGTCAACACCGCAGATTTTTTCTCTTCCAAATATATTTTTAACTAAATTTACTAATTAAAATTTTTTATTAAATTTAATTAGGACAGCTAGATAATTACATATAGAAATTTTTTAAAAAAATATATACTTTGCTCTTTTGATACATTTTGCTACAGAAAAAGTTAATTAAAATACGTACAACGTACGTACATATATACATAGTAAAATATAACATAAATATATCCATCACATATATATATATATATATATATATATATATATATAGATATATTAGAATGGTTTGCGCGCAAACCGTTTTAAACTGCATGTCGCTATTAGAATTCTAGATTCCAAGAAATGCATGCTATGCATCACTAAAGAGTAACATGAAGTTAAGTCAACTCTTTGTCAACTTTGGCAAAGAAGAAACCTTAGTTGGTCAAGGCAAAAGTACACATTACTTAAAAAGGTTAAAACAATTTGAACTCCTGCTGATACAGAACAATGTGCGACTTTTTTCAGTGATAACAAACTTTTTGGCTGGTACCGAAAACTAAAAAACTCATGCATGTATGTCAGTTGTCAATGAAACGAAGAAATATAAGGAAAACTCTTCTCGAATCCAGGGAGGACCGAGCGTGGAACCGACGCTGATATGTCCTTGGCTCCTATTGGCTCCAGTCCTCTTCCTCTACTAGCACCGGTCTACCGAGTCAATGGTGGACCGCCACGTCAGCACACACACAGTCCCACGTCGGTTCGAGAAGAACTACTCGAAATATATACCTGCAAAATGTCACCAACGTTGATGAAGAAGGAGTCCTGGTCCGGCGGGACGGGGACCCAGGTCCCGTCCCTGGCAGCAATCTGGAAGCCGTTGCTGTCGTTGGACCGGAGGACGGATATGATCTGGGGATCGGTGTGCTCGCCGAAGCCCGTCAGGGTCAGGCTCGGACGATCGAGCTCCTGCTGCAGCCGCTGCGGGTAGTGGTTCAGCCTGAACATCCTGTCGCTCTCCTCATCCATGATGATACTACTGAGGCAGTCCCTGGGCTCTATCCCCATCCCGTCCGCCATCAGCTCCAGCAGCTCGCAGGCGAGCCTCTTCACTGCATGTATGTACTCGTTCAGAGCAGCGCTGCATGCATGCCATTATAAGTAGTTAGTACTGTTCGATCGTTCCCTACAAAAATACTGCAAAATAGCGACTGACTGTCAAAACCATATGTTTAACAGTCTCTGTGCTGCAAAGTACGTTCACACAAAGGGAGAGAGGAGTTTATTAGCTTTGTGTTCAGTTCCTACATTTATGCATTTGTTTTTATAAGCATACTAAAGCATAACTACAATGCCTACAAGCATGGAAAGCCAAGAGTTTCCCCTTGAGAATAGGACTACTAACAACACACATTCAAAGTTGCTCCACATAACTTGGTCTGTGATGAGCACAAAGTTTAACCAATAATGTTGTTTACCGGAGTGGAGTTGCGGAAGGCTCCATGAGGAAGCCGAGAGAGGCGGGCGGTATGGGCTGGGAAGTGATCTCGAAGAGGAGGTACTCGACCCAGCCCATGTCCCCGTTGTGTCCGATCCTCCTGCTGCCGTATCCGAACGGAAGGGCCGGCCCTCCCTTCTCCTTCTCGCCCTCGCCCAAGGAGAAGAACTTCACGGCCTCCGCCTCCAGCCTCGCCGGCAGCTCGTTAGGGAAGCCGTGGTTGGTCACCTTGAAGAAGCCTAGCTCCTGGCACGCCCTCACGATATCGGCCGCAGAGCTCGGGGACGAGAGGTTGACGACGGGGACTATGCTGGCAGCATGGGCACTGTTGGGCTTGTAGGTGTCGACTAGCGACAGTCGCTCGGTCGGAGGATTGGTAAGTACCACCATGGCTCTTCTAAGAGTGGAACTGAGGAGGAAGTAAGTGGTTGTACAAAGAAGAGAGGCTCTGTTAGAGAATTTCATGTGTTGGGAGAAGAGAGGAGCTATTTATACACAAGTTTTGGTTGCTAAGCGAACTCCAGGAAGTGTGGTTAATATAAAGACCACTTTTAAGTGATTCTTGAACAGTTTTGGTAGTCATTTTGTCTCACAAGTAATTTCCATCTGTTGAAGAAAAGAAAAAAGAAATTTGTGCACTTCTCCAAAATGTAGGATTTTTCTAATTTCCTAAACTTGTGCAATAATAGGAGAAGTGGAGTAATTACTTGTGGACTACTGCAAACTATTTCAAGTTAAAACTCACGTGTGACTATTGTTGGTGAGAACTTTCTTCTTTTGCTAATCCTCATCTCGTCATTCGTAAGACATGACGCAGCAGTACAGGCATGATTACATGACTATAGCATCGATCTCCACGTGTCCTATGGAGGTGTCTGTTGGTGTCGGATAAGATGTGACACGGTTTTAAGCTTTCTTGCAATTATCCGAGTTATCTGTTAGTGGCAATTTACTTCAGTTATTAATGACAATTGTGGGTTAAAAAAATTTAGCACACATTATGGTGATACGGTTTACTGTTTGGATTTGTGAGCCAACACTGCTAAGAATTTTATTCCCACATTGTCTTAAATTTCAAATGTATATTTTAATATAATGTTTCTCTTCGTATTGACTTGAGCACATGGGGTGTAGTATCCCACATGGGTGGTGGGATATTTACTATAGGGCAAGGATTAAGACATCATGGAAACAATTTGTGTGTTTGTCACTCATTCTTTGGAATTTTTCTTAAGAGCTAAGTTCAGAAGGAGTTTAGCGACTCGGACGAATGGCGCAAAGTGGTGCTTTGATGACGCTCTTTGCACTTACGCATCAGATGCTTATTCGTATTGTTGTGCTCGTTTTTGTGCGAGTTGCGCATTACATCGGTGCAACAGTTTGCGTGGCTGCGCATAATTGCTGGCGGTTGTGCGGCTTACAATTTGCACAGCTGCGCTGATTGTGCGATCTGCGCATAGATTGCGCTGAGTGGGAGATTTAGCGAATAATCAGTTTAAACCGCTCCTTATCTTTTGGGATTCGATTTAAACTTATCCCGATCTTTCGGGATTAAGGGGTGACGACTGTATTAGAGTTCTCTCTCTCTCTCTCTCTCTCTCTCTCTCTCTCTCTCTATATATATATATATATATATATATATATATATATATATAACAAGAGAGAGAGAAACTACTACGTGAGGATATGCCGCAGGTGTCACATCTCAATCTCCCGCAAGTTCGATCATCTCAGCTGGACGTGATATTACCACGCCAACGCTCCCGCAGGATAATCATTCTCTTAGAGACGTGATGCCGAACGAGCTTGGAGTTGCACTCGCACAAGGCAAAAACGATAAACGTTATCATCGAAACAACCAAGTTACATCAGAAGAAAGGTAATGTTACCAATAAGATCACATCAGAGTATGCGAAGCGAAGCTCTCAAGGGTCTAAGACTTACACCTCTCGCTCTCTCTTGCCCACAAAGGTTCTCGTTGTTCCATATATCATGTCATGTATATCCAAGCTAAGCCATCACACCTGAGTACCTGGAAAGAATGTCCAAAAATGTGGTTCAGTACGCAGTTGTCCTGGTGAGCAGGATAATCCACTCGCCTAAACAAACACTAAGTAATCATGTGAAGCATAAAGTTTTACAAGGTGATCTTGTTAGTTTAAACCTAGATTGATTTCATGGCAAGGCATGTATTGAAAGCAGTAAGGCAGGTTCCGCATGTAAGTATTGAAAGCAGTAAATACACTAGGATCTTAGCATTCAACTCGCACAAGGTAACTAAGCATGCTACAGGTTATACTAGAGTCGCGTAAGCCTATATGTGTTACTACTCAATGCGCCTGACAAAACCGATAATATCTCCAACTCGAGCCCTAGCGAATACGATACAATCAATCGTTCAAGAAACCAAACTATGTTATCATCCCCTACAACAAACCAAGATACTCTCCAAACCGATGCACCAATCTATATGAAATTGGTTACTGACCAAGCCATAATGGACTATTCTGAGGCATTTTGACCCGATCCAACGCTGAGTTGCAAGTCCGCCTGGTGGTCTCGAACTGCAAGTATTGTGATTTGCCCGATCTGTCCGAGGTAGCATGCCCCAACAGCGGGTTCACAATACTCGTTCTTCAAAAGCACGTGGCCAATGTTTCCTCATAGGCCAAACGGTCACGGTCCCGATGCCCTTGTGCATCTCGTTCGAGAAAACCAAACCTTGTGTGCATAGGTTGTCCGTGACTATGCAATGCTCCGATAATGTAGGTACGATGAGTAACGCGCCTTCTCGCCCCACCATACTATACTCGACCTGTCTCATCTTGATTCACCATATCCGATCTTAAATTATATCCCAAGGCACCATGTCGCTTTTCAACACAGTGATCCATGGGTGCAACACCCCACTCTGACACAATTGTCCGATTTTGAACCACAACTGCATGCTTCGCTTGATAAAATATTTTTATTTGATACTCGTGCACCGATGCTGACTCGTTACTGTGTTTTTGATGTTCCAACCAAAATATCCAACTCAATGCCATGACTTATATTTATCCAAACGACACACACTCTATGAACGCCATAAATACTGTGTTTCCATGTTCCAGACTAAGTGTTCAATATGCAAGGTGTTATCCATAGTATTAGGCATGAAGGTGTAGAGAAGGGACAGAGCCCACTCACCAAGTATAAATCCACTCGATACTCTGCCTTGCCGATACGGCCGATTCCTTGAATTTGTACTCTGCCTTGCCGATACGGCCGATTCCTTGAATCTGTGGTCTGATGTGAAGCACAATCTACTCAATTGGTATGATCGTACGAGCAGGCCGTGCTCTCTAAATTATCCGTCCTAGTCGGACTAAGAAAGACGACATTATCGCTCCAATTCTGCTATCTTTGCCTAGCATCCTGAATGAATACACTGATTTTATTGCTCGTCGCCCATGCCTCAGCCAGTGCGAGATGCTACTATGATTGTTCTGAACTCTGCACACCACTTGTACACGAAAATCAACTTACTCAATACTTCTTCCATTCCAAATCTCAGCGTAATGCACCGTGCGGGTGCGGGACATTACACAATATGCTACTTTGAATAAGGTTCGTCCTCGAACCAAACCAGTACACATTCCTTTCTTGTACGCCTCTTGCCCATTTAATAAACTCTGCTCCATGTAACTCATACTTCACTGATCTAGACTCATTATCTTCGCTTCACGCTCGACTCCTACACACAACTTCTGTATTTCTACATCCTCCTTGCAGCTCAATTCGAATTCAGCATATCGCTTAGTTTGGATCATATACATATTTAAGGCATTCTCAAAATACATGCATTTTAGTCGAGCTTAGCGATAACAAATTTGGATAACTTACAAGGGCATCTTCACGTTCGAAACATCTATCGCTTCACTCTCGACTGAACCGATCCTAACGTTCATCCTATAAATTATTTGCACGTGCACTATTCTCAGAAATGATGATTCTCCTCTAACGATCTTTACACTTGAACCAATCCAGTTCGTGTTTCCACTCGATCCATTCTCTAACGATAGTCCAAACAACGCATGCTTCAAGTTATTGCGCATTCAAGCGCAATGAGTATCCTCCAAGGCCCTATCATCCAACTATATTCTGAATTCTCGATTGCCTTGTCTGAGCTCAACCAACCAAACTCTAACTTGAATTCAATCGCCCTATGTCTTACATGCACCACTTCCATATCATCTTTATCTCTGAACGATCATCACATCTGATACTACCCCAGCTAAGAAACTTACCCAAACATTGTACTTTGCTCTTTGATCAGTTTGGCCGAACACCCCTGCCTATAATCTTAATTTCTCTCTGGATGAACACATATTTGGGGCTTATGTGATCCACGAAGATTTTATCATTACGCCGTAGTGATAGTGTCACCATGATTTTGATGCAGACACAATCGCCATAATTGCTAGGTTACACATGGAATAGTTTTCCTTATGTTGCTTTACCTGCCTCGAAGTACAGGATATCACCTTCGTCCTGTGTATAAGCACATATCCCAGACTAACTTCTGATGTACCTTGTATATCTTAGGCACATTTGTCCCTTTCAACAGTGAAAGGATCTGAGCTGAAGTGATCTGCGACTTTAACTTCTTGAAGCTAGTTACATAGTCGTCAATTCATATAAATGTTATTCCTTTTTGGGGCATAATGTCACGCCCCAGTCCCAAAATAACGAGGGACTAGACACGTGGCAATGGCCAGCAGCACACACCGATGGGCAAACCCAATTTAATGGACCTATCAGGGTGTACTTAAGCTGTAATACAACAATAAGGGTCTAATATACTAATCTCATCCACAGAAATAAATACAACAATATTAGAGTATAAAGCAATATCAAATCTCAATAAAACATAACTCGGGGAACAACCTGTAAACCCCCTGATTTTCAAGAATTTTTAATTTAGAATTTTTTACAATTTTCTGTAATTTTTTGGAATTTTTCTCAAATTAAACTAAGGTGTTTTGATAATAAACTAATTTTTAACTGATGTTAAATAATATTATAATATTATAAAAATAATATTTTCTGGTGTAAAATAAAAAACTAGACATAGGGTAATTTTTCGAGAATTTATTGGACCCCGAAAACATTTTTAAAGCCCTAAAAACTATTGTATATTTAAACCTAATTAAACCTGACTGAACCCGGTTCACTTGAACCAAACCAAACTGACCCGAACCGGACTCGGTATAGTTGAACCGGCCCAAATCTTAGCGGGTCAGATCCGGGTTCAACCCGACCCGCTTAGACCCGACCCGCCTAAAACCCTAACCCCCAAATCTTCGTCTCCCCCGACTCCTCTCCTCCTGGCGGCCGTTTCCGCCGCCGTGGCCGCCGGCGACCCTTCCTCTTCGCCTTCTGTCAACCCCCGAGCGCCTCCTCTTCCTCTTCCGCAAACCCCCGACCGCTCCATCTCCCTCTTCCCCTCTATAAAACCCGCCCCAGTCGACCGTCCCCGACCTCCTGCTCCTCCGCCGGTGACCTAACCCCCTCCGTTTCTGTCGACCTCGTCGCCCAAGCCTCCACCGCCCTCCAGCTCTGCCCTCTCCCCCCACTGTCCTCCTCCTGCTCTCCTCCGCCGGAGCCGACGTCTCCCGCAGCAACTCCAACGCCGTCTACTTCCCATTGAGCTACGCCCCGGCCCGTCTCCCTTCCTCCTCCGCCCTCGCCCACGTCTTTGCCACCCCCGCAGAGCCCGGCCGCCCAGCTCCTTATCTCCCCTCCCCATCTTCTCGCCGACCTAACCCGCCTCAGTCACCACCGAGCCCGACCCTCCCAGGCGAGCCAGCCCCGCCGTGCCACCGCCACCATCGAGCGTCGCCCCACCTCCGCGAGCAGCCCTGGCGAAGCCCTAGCCGCTGGCCGCCTGAACCCTAAACCTAGCCAGGACACGGCAGCCCGGACACAGGACACAGCTCGTGTCAAGATGACATGCGGGAACGAGAATTCTCGGTTCACGGAGCCATGTTCAGGTAACCCGTTCTCTCTCCTCGCTACCCCATTTTCTGTTCCGTCAGTTGTGACGCGTATACTGTGTGACCCCCTCGATGCCCGTGCAACTCGCTCGGTGCGTCGCGTCCTGTAGCGATCGCGAACCGCGATCCTAAAATAGGAAAAACAATGCCCTATTTTATCCCAGAACTGAGTACGCCACGCCAAACAGGACGACTTGGTCACGTGCGGTCTTCACCAAAACACAAGTGTCATTGATACGGACATACAGAATTTCGCAGAAGTTGATTTGGATGTGCGTGCACACCGGAATCAGCGCGTATCCGCCGACAACGCCCCGTATCTTCCTGTTCTGAATTATGTCGTAACTTTGTGTACATATGTCGGATCGAAATGAAACTTGTGCCATCAGACTCGTAGCAATACGCTGGTCCTGTGACCCAAGTTTGGTTCAATTCTGAGAATGTTGACAAAATCGCGTATCGTGAGCCCCGTGGCTCCACTTGACGGGCGATTTTGTGAACGGCTCATCGAAATCCAGATCTGGAAGTTCCGTTGGGTTCGTATTATCGTTCCTGACTTGTTGACACTAAGTTGGACGAATTTGGAGACCTTTGTTTCTGACACATTTTTCGGTGCAAAGCGGCCTACATGTGGATCCCGCTTGGACTTGAAAATGTCATTTTTGTTCCTGTGTCCAAATTGGACTCAAGGACAGGCATTTCTAGCTATTTAATATTTTCTGAATCTGATGGTGATGTCTATCTCAGCAACCGGAGGAGTCCCTGCAGAACCCGTTGAAGTCAGAGCTACAGTTGGAGTAAGAACCCCAGGCTAGTGTACCTTGCCAAATTCTGCAGTTCTTGTTACATATTCTTTGCCTTATTTATACATTGTTGTACATGCTTGACCTAGGACCGTGTAACTTTACTTAGCGTCCGATTATAGTCGGGTGCCAACACTGTACGCAGAGTTGTGTAACGTCACCTAGACGTGGATACCGAAATCCTATACTTCTCGTGCTTGCATTATCAAGTACGTTATACCCAGGACACCTGACACTATTCATGAGACAGAATTTTCCTGAGATATTTATGGTAATTCTGTATAGGATACAGGTTTTATGACATAGACATTATATTCTTAGATCTTATTATGACTTACTGCATTAGTTTTGATCTTGCGTGTCATGGACATAAGACGTGTGATTACATTGGGTGGTGAGAGACACACGGGTTACAGGTTGATTATATTATGACGGTGTCGTAGTCTCCCTTTTGAGCTAGACAAATCACATGATATCGCTGCTACCGGCTCCCCGACACAGAGCTTGTAGTGGTTTCAGCCTGAGTTTTAGTGATGCTCTCAACTTGCATATCACTTAGCTGGTTATATAGTTTACCCTATTATTTTATTTATTTATGCACTGTATTTATTTTGGCATGAGTTATTTTGTACCTTGCTATGTCCCCTGAGGACCTGGATCCGGATTATGTCCCCAGGATTAGCAGACGAGATCTACCCCGAGGTATACGGGACAGGAGCATTAGCAGGAGCAGAAGCAGAATCATGTGCATACAGTGGAGCAGAACCAGGAACCGAAGACTAGGTGATTACCATAGATTTCCCTGAGTATATGTTTCTTCCATACTCAGTTTATGATGTTCTTTACACTCTTGGTTAAATAAAGAATTGTTCAGACTTGATTATCGGGTTGTTCCCCGATTTAAATACTTGTGACTTGATGTTTATGTTTTCTTTTGTTGATATTTGATATATTCATTCTGTGGATGAGACTAGTAGACCTTATTATTGTATTACAACTTAAGTATGCCCTGATGGATCCATTAAATTAGGTTTATCCATCGGTGTGTGCTGCTGGCCAATGCCACATATCTAGTCCCTCGATATTTTGGGACTGGGGCGTGACACAACCCGATAATGATTCTGATACAATAGTCAAGATACAAGAATAAAGATAACAACAACAAATACTGAGTATGGATAAATCATATACTCAGGAGAAATTCTCAGCGATCACATCGTCCTCAAGTTCTGGTACTGCTCCAATGTATGCACCTGCTCCTGCTTTTTCTCCTGCTAATGCTCATGTCCCGTATACCTCGGGATAGATCTCCTCTGCTATTCCTGGGGACATAATCCGGATCCAGGTCCTCAGGGGACATAGCAAGGTACAAGAATAACTCAAGCCATAAATAATGCAGTACAATGATAAATGAATCAATAAGGTAAACTATATAACCAGCTAAGTGATATGCAATATGAGAGCATCACTAGAACTCAGGCTGAGACCACTACAAGCTCGGTGTTGGGGAGCCGGTAGCAGAGATATCATGTAGTTGTCTAGCTCGTAGTGAGACTATGACACCGTCATAATATAATCAACCTGTAGCCTGTGTGTCTCTCCCCACCCAATGTAATCACACGTCTCATGTCCATGACACGCAAGATCATATATAATGTAGCAAGTCAAAATAAGATCTAAGCATGTATATAAAGTATATGTCATGAAACCTGTAACCTATACAGAATTACCATGAATATCTCAGGAAGATTCTGTCTCATAAATAGTGTCAGGTGTCCTGAGGTATGACGTACTTGATAAGGCAAGCACGAGAATGTATAGGGTCTCGATATCCATGTTTATATGACGTTATACAATGCCGCGTACGGTGTTGACACCCGAATATTATTCCGACGCTAAGCAATGTCACACGGTCCTAGGTTGAACAGATACAACATAATAATACATCAAGAAAATAACATGTAGCAATGACTGCAAGATTGGCAAGGTATACTTACCTGGGGTTCTGGCTCCAACTGCTGCTCTGGTATCAGCAAAATTTGTAGGAACTCCTCCGGTTACTGAAATGAACGTTACCATCAGGTTCAGAAATTATTAAATAGCTAGAATTGCCTGTCCTTGAGTCCAATTTGGACACAGGGGCAAAAGTGACAGTGTCTGGTCAAAGCGGGCTCCACATGTGGCCCGCTTCGCACCGAAAAATATGTCAGAGACAATATTCTCTAAATTTGTCAAACTTAGTGTAACACCCCATTCCGTTCTAGCGAACTGTCAACTCAAATGGCAAAAGTACAACTGTCTCGACCCGCTTTGCCTCAAACGAGAAGCAAGGATATCCAGACGTGTCCCTACAGGAAATCAACTTAGACTTTCAGAGGCTCGCTTGACGTATCGCTCTACCGAGGCAAATTATCGCTAAGGTGGGTGACTACGGTAAACTTGTCTTTGCTTAGCCAGCACACATAAAAACATTTATATTCATGCTAGTCGCTAGGTGATTTACCCCCTGCATGCTAATAAGATCAACGCACCTAGCTAAGGGAATAATCCCAACTTGTATTGCTTATGCTAGAACATGGAAATTAAAATACTGCTTATATTCAGACCCTCGCATGCTGAGTCCCTAACGGTTTTATCTTTCTTCTTACCTTCTGGTCCGAGCAAACGTGTTTACTTATGTTCCTTAGAAACGCATGCTTGTCTGCTTGAATGTTGCCTTGTTTCATCCAACCCCGGGAGACTACTAAGTAGTCGTCCCGTGCATGATTGAACCTGCAAGTATCCGGGACCGTTGGGTCACCAAGCAGCCCCGAGCCAGGGGAATGCATCAAGGCAAGTTACTCACTGTACAGAAGCAAGAATCAAGTATCCCGTGTACTCGTGTACTCGTATTCTCGTGCACTCAAGTTCTCGTGTTCTAGTGCACGCATGTTCTCGTGTTCTCGCGTATCCCGTGATAATTAAAAGACCCAATAATTGCATGTCGCGGACAACTCAAAAATGAGGCATGGTTCCACGGACGGTCTCCGGGGCACTGGGGCCGATTCGATCCGGATGGAACATCAAGTGTGGTCCCTCGTGTGCAGGCGAGTGGTTTGTAGCGCCTCTTGTACTTTCGTTGCATTCCACTTGGCCTAGGACCATATCATGTTTAGTCCATCGTGTGCGGGCGAGATAGTTTGTAGCACATCGTGTACTTTCGTTGTATTCCATCTTGGCCTTGGACTACTTCATGTACAATCACTCGTGTTCGGGCAAAATGGTTCGTAGCGCATCGTGTGCTCTTGTTGCATTCTATTCTCGTCGGGGATTAGTCCTTTATGGCTATGCCAGCGACTCATGTTCATATAGATAAGTCATCCTCGCTTAGCGGCTATCCGCGTGTGAGCCATTGCATCGCATCGAGAACAGCTGAGCACTCCAAATATTGTCCCATTTAATGACTCTCGTGTTGCATATGCTATATCTTCTGAATGTTTATACTAGCCCGTGCATGGATTTAAAATGTTTGCCTTAGACAGGGAAGGCTAAATGGTAAGTCTCGCAGTATTTTCTCTCTTGTTGTACGGCGTACTGCCACACGAGTTAGGCTATTCAATGTTTGCATGAAACTGATCCTAAGGCAACTAGAAAGACAACTAAATAGTTGTGCACGGAACTTATATTACGTGTTTGGATTTGTCGAGCGGGCGAGTAGCTTCCCCACTAGTGCATTCAATGTACTGATAATCCACCAGTTTTTATGCAGGGTGCGGGAGAACCTCGTTCAGTGCGGATGTCTCCTTCATGCGTGCTAAGGTATGGAGATCACTCCGAAGCAACGGTGCATCCAGAACTGAAGCACATATACAAGACATAAGTTGTGAACATCGTATGAACATCGCCTGTACAATTATTTCACAATTGTAGCCACTTGTCACGCTTTTACTGTTTCAGAGAGAGAGGCTTGAATGACTTGTAATCTCGGCTATATGTCGCCTGTAACACTTATTTATATCAATAAAGAGTTGCTTTACTTTAACTTATGTTATTCATTGCTTCCGCTATATTGTCGACTCAGTGAACTTGTTACCGATCGCCTATGCGTTCATGACTCCGCTACACTCGGACAATCTGTATGACTATGTGGCTTAGAACTCTTACCGCCAGCCAATGGACCATGGTCTTGCACGGGCGTGGCTCACGCTCGTACGGCATCACGCCCGGATGGGTCAAAGCGATCGTCCAGCGGGAGCGCTGGCGAGGGTGATTCCCGCCTAGCAGGGACGGCCGAAATAGCCTACGGGAGATCGGGGCGTGATATGTTGGTATCAGAGCCTGGCTTCTACGCCTTTGGACTTTATTTCAATTATCTCAGTTTTGAAAGCTCGTTCGTGGGTTATGTGCACGCTCTCTCTCAATGTCTCGATGGGATATTCCAACAATAAGTCTAAATACTTTCAAAATACGTTTTGAATGATATGATATGCTTGCTTGTATGATACTGTGCTGCGAGTGGCCTTTGTGCCAGCCTGTACGAACCCTTGAGAGTATCGCTAGTAGCTTGTCCAATTTTACTAACTCTAAGTTTGGTTGAATGCATCTATTCGAGGGACGCCTTGAACTAATGCACCATCCAAGACTTAAGAAAAGGTGAAACTCGAGTGCTAAGACTTTGCAATCACTAAGCTGGTTGACGTGCTCATGCTAAAAGTGCACTTCTAAAGTGCGCACGATCCAGACTAAGCGATACGCCGATCTCGATGCTTGTGCAAGTGAATATCCAAATGAAACAAGTACAACGACTTGTATAGGTTTGCCTCAGCCTTGTATCGTTAAATCAAAATTGATTGAAATGTACTGCTTGTCCTCAGTAAGTCTCGAGGACGAGACTTTTTCTAAGTTGGGTAGGATGTAACACCCCATTCCGTTCTAGCGGACTGCCGACTCAAACGGCAAAAGTACAACTGTCCTGACCCATTTTGCCTCAAATGAGAAGCAAGGATATCCAGACTTGTCCCTACAGGAAATCAACTTAGGCTTTCAGAGGCTCGCTTGACGTATCGCTCTACCGAGGCGAATCATCGCTAAGATGGGTGGCTACGATGAACTTGTCTTTGCTTAGCCAGCACACATAAAAACATGAATATTCATGCTAGTCGCTAGGTGATTCACCCCCTGCATGCTAATAAGATCAACGCACCTAGCTAAGGGAATAATCTCAACTTGTATTGCTTATGCTAGAACATGGAAATTGAAATACTGCTTATATTCAGACCCTCGTATGCTGAGTCCCTAACGGTTTCATCTCTCGACTTACCTTCTGGTCCGAGCAAACGTGTTTACTTATGTTCCTTAGAAACGCATGCTTGTCTGCTTGAATGTTGACTTGTTTCATCCAACCCCGGGAGACTACTAAGTAGTCGTCCCATGCATGATTGAACCTGCAAGTATCCAGGACCGTTGGGTCACCAAGCAGCCCCGAGCCAGGAGAATGCATCAAGGCAAGTTACTCACTGTACAGAACCAAGATTCAAGTATCCCGTGTACTCGTATACTCGTGTTCACGTGCACTCATGTTTTCGTGTTCTAGTGCACGCATGTTCTCGTGTTCTCGTGTATCCCGTGATAATTGAAAGACCCAATAATTGTATGTCACAGACAACTTGAAAACGAGGCATGGTTCTACGGACGGTCTTCGGGGCACTGGGGCCGATCCGATCCGGATAGAACTTCAAGTGTGGTCCCTCGTGTGCAGGCGAGTGGTTTGTAGCGCCTCTTATACTTTTGTTGCATTCCACTTGGCCTAGGACCACATCATGTTTAGTCCATCGTGTGCGGGCGAGATGGTTTGTAGTGCATCGTGTACTTTTGTTGCATTCCATCTTGGTCTTGGACTACTTTATGTACAATCCTTCGTATTCGGGCAAAATAGTTCGTAGCGCATCGTGTGCTCTCGTTGCGTTCCATTCTCGTCTGGGATTAGTCCTTTATGGCTATGCCAGCGACTCATGTTCATATAGATAAGTCATCCTCGCTTAGCGGCTATCTGCGTGCAAGCCATTGCATCGCATCAAGAACAACTGAGCACTCCAAATATTGTCCCATTCAATGACTCTCGTGTTGTATATGCTATGTCTCCTGAATATTTATACTTGCCCGTGCATGGATTTAAAATATTTGCCTTGGACAGGGAAGGCTAAATGGTAAGTCTCGCCGTATTTCCTCTCATGTTGCACGGCGCACTGCCACACGAGTTAGGCTATTCAATGTTTGCATAAAACTGATCCTAAGACAACTAGAAAGACAACTAAATAGTTGTGCATGGAACTTATATTACGTGTTTGGATTTGTCGAGCGGGCGAGTAGCTTCCCCACCAGTGCATTCAATGTACTGATAATCCACCAGTTTGTATGCAGGGTGCGGGAGAATCTCGTTCAGTGCGAATGCCTCCTTCGTGCGTGCTAAGGTGTGGAGATAACTCCGAAGCAACGGTGCGTCCGGAACTGAAACACATATACAAGACATAAGTTGTGAACATCGCCTGAACATCGCCTGTACAATCATTCCACAATTGTAGCCACTTGGCACGCTTTTACTGTTTCAGAGAGAGAGGCTTGAGCGACTTGTAATCTTGGCTATACGCCACTTGTAACACTTGTTTATATTAATAAAGAGTTGTTTTACTTTAACTTATGTTATTCATTGCTTTCGCTATATTGTCGACTTAGTGAACTTATTACCGATCGCCTATGCGTTTATGACTCCGCTGCACTCGAATAATCTGTACGACTCTGTGGCTTAGAACTCTTACCGCCAGCCAATGGACCACAGCCTTGCACGGGTGTAGGTCACGCTCGTGCGGCATCACGCCCGGATGGGTCAAAGCCATCATCCCGCGGGAGCACTGGCGAGGGTGAGTCCCGCCTAGCGGGGATGGCCAAAATATCCTACGGGAGATCGGGACGTGACATGTTGGTATCAGAGCCTGGATTCTACGCCTTTGGACTTCATTTCAATTATGTCAGTTTTGAAAGCTCGTTCGTGGGTTATGTGCATGCTCTCTCTCAATGCCTCGATGGGATGTTCCAACAATAAGTCTAACTACTTTTAAAATACGTTTTTAATGATATGATGTGCTTGCTTGTATGATACTGTGCTGCAAGTGGCCTTTGTGCCAGCCTGTACGAATACTTTAGAGTATCCCTAGTAGCTTGTTCGATTTCACTAACTCTAAGTTTGGTTGAATGCATCTATTCGAGGGACGCCTTGAACTAGTGCACCATCCAAGACTTAAGAAAAGGTGAAACTCGAGTGCTAAGACTTCGCTATCACTAAGCTGGTTGACGTGCTCACGCTAGAAGTGCACTTCAAAAGTACGCACGATCCAGACTAAGCGATACGCCGATCTCGATGCTTGTGCAAGTGAATATCCAAATAAAATAAGTACAACGACTTGTATAGGTTTGCCTCAACCTTGTATCGTTAAATCAAAATTGATTAAAATATACTGCTTGTCCTCAGTAAGTCTCGAGGACGAGACTTTTTCTAAGGTGGGTAGGATGTAACACCCTATTCCGTTCTAGCGGACTGTCGACTCAAACGGCAAAAGTGCAACTGTCCCGACCCGCTTTGCCTCAAATTAGAAGCAAGGATATCCAGACTTGTCCCTACAGGAATTAACTTAGGCTTTCAGAGGCTCGCTTGACGTATCGCTCTACCAAGGTGAATCATCGCTAAGGTGGGTGGCTACGGTGAACTTGTCTTTGCTTAGCCAGCACACATAAAAACATGAATATTCATGCTAGTTGCTAGGTGATTCACCCCCTGCATGCTAATGAGATCAACGCACCTAGCTAAGGGAATAATCCCAACTTGTATTGCTTATGCTAGAACATATAAATTGAAATACTGCTTATATTCAGACCCTCGTATGCTGAGTCCCTAACGGTTTCATCTCTCGGCTTACCTTCTGGTCCGAGTAAATATTTTTACTTATGTTCCTTAGAAACGCATGCTTGTCTGCTTGAATGTTGCCTTGTTTCATCCAACCCTGGGAGACTACTAAGTAGTCTTTCCGTGCATTATTGAACCTGCAAGTATCCGGGACCGTTGGGTCACCAAGCAGCCCCGAGCCAGGGAAATGCATCAAGGCAAATTACTCACTGTACAGAACCAAGATTCAAGTATCCCGTGTACTCGTGTACTCATGTTCTCGTGCACTCATGTTCTCGTGTTCTAGTGCACGCATGTTCTCATGTTCTCGTGTATCCCGTAATAATTGAAAGACCCAATAATTGCATGTCGCGGACAACTCGAAAATGAGGCATGGTTCCACGGACAGTCTCCGGGGCACTGGGGCTGATCCGATCTGGATGGAACTTCAAGTGTGGTCCCTCGTGTACAAGCGAGTGGTTTGTAGCACCTCTTGTACTTTCATTGCATTCCACTTGGCCTAGGACCACATCATGTTTAGTCCATCGTGTGCGGGCGAGATGGTTTGTAGCACATCGTGTACTTTCGTTGCATTCTATCTTGGCCTTGGACTACTTCATGTACAATCCCTAGTGTTCGGGTGAAATGGTTCGTAGCGCATCGTGTGCTCTCGTTGTGTTCCATTCTCGTCTGGGATTAGTCCTTTATGGCTATGCCAGCGACTCATATTCATATAGATAAGTCATCCTCGCTTAGCGGCTATCCGCGTGCGAGCCATTACATCGCATCAAGAACAACTGAGCACTCCAAACATTGTCCCATTCAATGACTCTCGTGTTGCATATGCTATGTCTCTTGAATGTTTATACTTGCCCGTGCATGGATTTAAAATGTTTGCCTTGGACAGGGAAGGCTAAATGGTAAGTCTCGCCGTGTTTCCTCTCATGTTGCACGGCGCACTGCCACACGAGTTAGGATATTCAATGTTTGCATGAAACTGATCCTAAGGCAACTAGAAAGACAACTAAATAGTTGTGTACGGAACTTATATTACGTGTTTGGATTTGTCGAGCGGGCGAGTAGTGTCACCACCCCATTTCCAGAGCCGGGTATTTTTTTTTAATTTGGGTTAAATGTGTATTATTTATAATTAATTGTATTTATATTTAATTATTGATTGTATTATATTTTTATTGATTGTTTTAGGATTTTGGCTAGCTTGGACCCATGTCAGACCCTAGTGGACCCATGTCCGACCCAGCCCACACCTCTGTGAGACCTATTTTTGGGTTTTAGAATATTTATTATATTTGTAGTGGGTTAGTTGGAGAAATTTGGAGTTAGTTTGAGTGCTTTTGGAACCCGAAACCCAAAACCGAGTTACGGGAGGGCATTTTGGACATTTGCCAACTTGCAACCCCTATTTTACACTTGGTCGGCCTTCCCACAATAGCCCTCCCCATTCACTTCTTCTTCTTCACTTCTTCTTCTTCTTCTTCTCCATTCTCCACTCTTTCTTCTTCCTTTCTCCTTCCCACTTCAAGTAAGTCTTTCTTTCTTCTCTTCTTTCTTCCATTTCTTACATTTATATAAATCCTAACCCTATATTTTCCCTAACCTAGGTGGGTAGAGCTTAGATTTGATGTTGGAGCTTGGATTGAGAGCTTGGAAGCTAGTTGTGGTGGATTTGGAGCATTTTGGAGATTTTGGCTTGGGATTCCAACTCCCAAGAGGTAAACCCTAATTTTTTCTCTTGTAATTACTTTTATATAATATAATTAATAGTTTAGAACCTTTCTAGACCCTTAGACTACCCGTGGGAGGAAGTTGGAACTAGTTTGGTAGTGTTTGGAGACTTTAACACTAGGTTTTGTGTCAATTTCGGGTGGAATCCGAATTTGGTCCAATTTTGGGTGATGCCCTAGGTTAGACGGACCTAGGTATACGTTGTCGGGTGTCTTGAGGGTGAGTGTGTGTCTCCGTTCGGACACGGGAAGCCGTGTCGCGGAGAAACGGGCGTTTCGGGCATTTTTGGGATTTTTGTCGTCGCCAATTCTAAGTACGTGCGCGTTTTTGTCACGGACCTAGAATCAATGCGGTAGTATTTTTTCTAGGATCTAGACATCGTTTAGGACCTGTGGGTAAATTTTGGACCGATTCCGAG
>JAYESA010000359.1:182500-230384 GCA_036927795.1 Iris macrosiphon
TACATTTCATGTTTCTGGCCTCTATTCTAAAATTACTACTGGCATCACCTACAGGCATCACTACAGGCATCACTCATGTTTCAGGCTGGACTCATCTTGATTTACGTATCGGGTCTTGGATCCACTTGTATTAGTCGGGCGGAGAAATACTCGAGTAGACATATAAACATTCCCATCTGGAATCATCAGGAATCACTCCCTCTGGTCTAATCTAGAATGATAGCAGCCGCGCACCCAGTGCGCGATGAGCCATACTTACCCCTAGCCGTTTACATGTCGAAACAAGTATTTCAAAGACACCGAGTTCATTCTTTCTAGTCTGGACTCTCTTACATTTCTTGCTGGTCTCACTTACATGTTTCTGGACTTGACTCACTACATGTATTTCATGCTGGACTCACTACACGTTCATGTGCACGGACTTGATCTTAGCTTTGATTTCTTGTATCTTACAACTACTACTATCTTGTTTCTGATATTCCTGCATCTTTACCTTTATGCACCAGTGATTTATATATTTTCTTGTTTCATACTTGCTTCATTCTTCTTGCTACTTGCTATAACTGTTTTATAGTTTTTATCATTTAAATGGAACTGCTGTTAGAGATGTACTTGCTCCAGTCCTGACTGGACATATTTTTCAGAGTATCCGGAGGATTGGTGTCCGACATTTTATGGACCTGAGCTTGTTGATGGTGCAGACAGGGACCCTCTAGTTTAGGAGCGATTTCCGGGTTGGTAGCCGGGATCACTAAGACCTTGTTGTTATTTTTATTAGCTTTTAGCACCGGATTTGTCTCCGGTTTTGGATTGAGATCTTGTTTGTATATTATTTTGGATGATATATTATTATTATTGATGTTGTGGTTGTTGTAGTAGTTGTTGTTGGTTAGACTTTGGAGTTGTTAGTCTTCTTTGTTATCTTATCGTGCTTAGATTCGTGATTGAGTACTTGATTATCATTATGATATTTCTCCTCCGTTTGGAGTTGAGATCTTTACAGGTTTATATATTGATTGCGTAGTTGTCCTCCTTTTGGAGAGGTCATGGCAGATTTTTTGTGAGTTATCTAGATAGTTGACCTAGACAGCGTTCTACCGTCGATGCTGCGGCATAGGCTGGACGTACCCACGACTCATGTCCAATTTTTCTGGGCACGGGTCGTGATACGTTTTTGGTGGCGGCCCCATGCAGGTCTCGATTCGCAATTAGTGCGATGTTGTGGTGGTACAACAACTTAGTTGTACTGCTGTGAGCCTGCTCTAGGATCTAGGATCTAGGATGAGAGTGTAATCAATCACGACTAGGAACAATTCCAATCTAATTATTCTGAAATTGCTTTCTTTTAAAATATTACTGTCCTTCTTTGATGATATCGTATCTTGCGCCGTATTGACTTCTTTTGATCTGTGTTCAAGATATCTCCGAAGACACGATCCCATCGTACCATTCCAGCAGTTGCCACTGAGAGGTCTGCTACCTCTCGTCCAGCTCGTATTCAGGCAGCTGCTACCGCTCCTGTAGTGCCTCAAATCCCAATCCGACCGGGATGTGCACTACGTAATTGGGCTTGTGGCTAGTCTGTCTGAGTCGTAGCTTAGATCTTCGGCATCTTCTTGCCACGGACGAAATGCGATGATCCTTTCCAACTCATGGAAAGGCCTCTATTGAAACGAGTCCAATAGTTTTCGTGTTTGGTTGCTTGGTTTTCTTGATTGCCGCTTTGGGATTTGATTTGGTGTTGCTTTCGATTTGCTTGGTTTTCGCTGCTGGTTTTATCGTTTAGAGCTTTGATTCTTGGGGAGTTCGACAAGGAAGGATAGGCAAGATTCTAATTGGTGCTCGTGCTGTGCAGGTCCGCATAACTGACGTTTGATCGTCCCTAGGCGAGAATCTTTGTTTCAGCTACCTTTTCCTTAACCAGTGAGTGGTTTGGACCCTTCTTTCCTACTTCTTCACGCACACATCTCTAATATTTCAAACGTTCACTCGATGATGCCCGGTTGGACGCCTAGGAAATCCTTGCCACAATGCATGCCAGCCACTAAGAAAGGAACATGGGATTTGTAGACTAATTTACTATATGCTTGCACACCTTATAATTTGAGTTGTTTATAAAGGGAATTGGTTGTTGGTGGCGGCCTAGTGCCTCGGACTTTGTTTGGACCTATGGGATATCAAAATCGGAATACCGCGTTGAGAAAATATGAACTGTTGCATGAGATATATATTGCTGCTTAACTTCTTTTGTTTCAATCGATGCATTATATGATATATGAATTATTCATGCATTTGCATGGTCTGGGACAACTTGTGCACAAGGTTTGGCATTTCCTCGAAACGGCTTTCCGGGGCACTGGAACCGTATCGATCCGGAGGGAAATATTTGATTCGTGCTCGTCACGATGCATTGCGGGACCTCCAGCAGGGCTTGCTACCCGGGCTGATAGGGCGCACCGCAAATGCTTGAAATATGTCCCTAAGGTGTCGATCACACCAATGACCGCATAGAATAGAACACATGCTAATTTATTGTCTTGTGCAGATGGTAAGTATACTTGTGTTTCGTGCAGGGAAGGCGTGCATCGGTTGAGTAAGCAACCGATGCACTGGTTGGACCCTATGTTATTTTCATTCCTATCAAAACATGCAACTGATATGAATTGAATTCACTTGCCTCTTTATAGAAGTCATCTTAACGCATGCTCGCCCCTAATAAGCTAGTGTCGATTTAGTCGAGTGGGTTCATCCCGCTCACCAGTACAAGTTGAGTACTGACCCACATTGTGGACAACTATTTCAGGCACTCAGACGGTGCAACGCTAGTGGATAGACGAGGAGGCGTTAGGAGCACCTATATTTTGAAGTATAGTTGGAGTCAGATCATTTTGGAGGCTTGGACTTTCAACCTATACAAGGGCGTAATGTACAAACGACGTGGACTATCTGATGGAGCGCGCCCTGCCTTTTGAGTTATCTTTTGTAATGCAAATCAAGTAGCCGAGAGGCGCATCAATGTAAACTCTATGTAAATTACTCTGAATTATCAATGAAAAAGCATGTTTCTTCCTGCACTGTGTTCAAATCTCTGTGAATGTGTTTTATAAAGTGTGTTTCAAAATGGGTTCCTATAACTGCAAGTTCTTGCCTTGTACGAGCGCAACTCCAGGCTCGTACGGTATCATGCCCCAAGCGAGGACGAATCGGTTCCGTAAAGGATCCAGCGAGGACGACCGACCCTTTCGGGATCGGGGCATGGCATATTGGTATCAGAGCCTAGGCTTTACTTCCACGGGATTTCAAAAGATTATAAAGGAGTTTGATGCGCCTCTCAATTGAGTTGCGTTCGGCGTCCGCTGCATGGGAAGAGTCGCTTATACAATGAGCCCATAGATATAAAATCTATCATTTTTGGAGTGTTAACAAGCTACTCTCTTTTGTAGCCATGGCTAAGAAGAACACTGCAACTGCCAGCAGTGCTCAACCCATTCAGAGCGATCCAGCAAGCTCTGGAGAATCCGGAGGAGCGGGTTCAACCGGAATGGCGGAACGGCTTATGCACCTCATGGAGGCGCAGCAACAACAAGCTGTTACCCAACAAGCTAACATACAAGCGCAGTTTGCTTCTCAACAGAAGCAAATGGATACAATGATGCAACTGATTGCATCCCTGGTACCAAGCAACGGGACATCCGCAGCGACGCCTGTCACGCCGTCGGCCGTGGCGGTAGAAGACGAGTCAGAAGAGACACAGCCTTCAGCGAAGAACTCCTGCCGAGCAGCTGAGTTTACAAAAATGCATCCCCCTACGTTCAACGGACGAGCGGAGCCGGACGTGGTGTTGGGGTGGATTGCTAAGCTGGAAGGACTCTTCAACCTGGTTGGCATCAGGGGATCCAAGCGAGTGGCTTGTGCATCGGTTCAGCTGGAACTGCGTGCGCATGATTGGTGGAAAGCCATGAAGCAAGGGATTTATGATGCCAATCCCAACTGTAAAATTACTTAGGAAATGTTCAAATCTGCCTTCATTGAACAATATATTCCCCGAGCCGTGCGTCAACAAAAGGAAGACGACTTCAGTAATCTGGTGCAAGAAAGTTTGTCTGTTGACGATTACGACTCAGTATTCACTAAACTGGCTAAGTTTGCAGGACACTTCTTGCCTAATCAGCAGGCGTGGTGCTATCGATTTCAGAAGGGTTTGAATGACGAGTTGCATAGGTACGTCATCAACCAAAAATGCCAAACATACAGGGAATGTTACGAAGCGGCTCTGAACAGCGAACGGATCTTTGGACGCCCTCTCCCAAAGGCCGAGGTGCAAACCCCCCGTACCAATAACAATAAACGTCCTCATGAAATGGGAGGGTCTGGAGCACACAAGCGTTCGCATACGTCTGATAATAGGGGCCAATCCCAATCACTGAACTGCAGCCGGTGCGGCAAATCAGGGCATAAAGTGAATGAATGTCGGGTTCAAGGATGTTTCAAATGTGGTCGCCTGGGTCACAAACAGTTTAACTGCCGAGAGGGCAAGCCGAATCAGAATAACGGGAATCAAAACAAGGGGCCTCTAGCAAATGATGCCAATGCTGTGCCAGTCAATCCACAACGCCAGGGTGCTCAAGGCCGAGTCTATGCACTGACTCGGGATGAGGCATCTGTATCTGAAACTGTCGTAACAGGTACTTTACTTTTCAGAGATTTGCCCGCTAGAGTCTTATTCGATTCAGGTGCTACGCATAGTTTCATATCTGCTGATTTTACTGTTGAGCATAAATTAGCTTCTACTCCTTTAAATATGAACCTTTGCGTAAGTACCCCTTTGGGAGTCAATATGCCCGCCCATGCGATCTGTAGGGATGGATACATTTGCATCGGAGGAAGGAAGCTTTCCTTAGATGTCATTGTACTAGACATCAAGGATTATGATATTATTCTCGGTATGGACTGGTTGGGTGCTTGCCATGCAACAATCGAGTGCGCGGAGAAGCGAGTCGTATTCCGTCTACCCGGCGAGGCAGACTTCTACTATTCGTGCAGCGCTGCACCGAAGACGGCAATGGTGATATCAGCAATTTCGGCTAGGCGTATGTTGCATTCGGGCTGTGAAGGGTACTTAGCTTCTGTTCGAGACACCCGGCGGGAATGTGTAGATGCAGCTCAGGCTGAAGTCATTGCAGATTTCCTCGACGTGTTCCCAGATGAGCTGCCTGGAATGCCTCCTGATCGTGAGATCGAATTCAGCATTGACACTTTTCCGGATTCGCGACCGATATCAAAGGCACCTTATCGCATGGCCCCAGCAGAGCTTAAGGAACTTAAAGTTCAGTTGCAAGATCTGTTGGACCGAGGATACATTCGTCCAAGCGTTTCTCCGTGGGGCGCTCCGGTGCTGTTTGTGAAGAAGAAAGATGGATCCATGCGGCTGTGCATTGACTACCGAGAACTGAATAAAGCGACCGTGCGGAATCAGTACCCATTGCCAAGAATAGATGACTTGTTTGATCAGTTGCAAGGTGCAAGAGTTTTCTCTAAAGTTGATCTCAGGTCAGGGTATCACCAGTTGAAAATCAAATCAGAGGATATTCAAAAATCTGCTTTCAGAACCCGTTACGGACACTATGAGTTCCTCGTGATGTCGTTCGGCTTGACGAGCGCCCCTGCAGCTTTCATGGATCTGATGAACCGCGTGTTTCGGCCGTTTGTGGATAAGTTTGTAGTCGTGTTCATAGACGACATACTAATCTATTCCAAGAACGAGGCGGAGCACAAGGAACACCTGAAGATCGTGCTGTAGACATTACGAGAACATCAGTTGTTCACTAAGCTCAGCAAGTGCGAGTTCTGGTTGAACAGCGTGGCGTTCCTTGGTCATGTCATCTCGGCCGAAGGCGTCGCCGTAGACCCAAAGAAAATAGAAGCGGTGGTGGATTGGAAACAACCTGCGTCAGCTAGCGAAGTTCGAAGCTTTCTGGGCCTTGCGGGATACTACCGTAGGTTCATGAAGGATTTCTCTAAACTGGCCTCGCCTATGACTCGCCTTACTCAGAAAGGGATTGCATACGAATGGGGTGATGACTGCGAAGCCAGCTTTCGGGAACTTAAGCGGCGTCTTGTTTCAGCTCCGATTCTTGCACTTCCAGATGGGGTAGAAGAGTTTCAGATATACAGCGACGCTTCAGG
Source organism: Iris macrosiphon (assembly GCA_036927795.1). Classification (NCBI taxonomy): domain Eukaryota; kingdom Viridiplantae; phylum Streptophyta; class Magnoliopsida; order Asparagales; family Iridaceae; genus Iris; species Iris macrosiphon. Next base: position 188,687 of record JAYESA010000359.1, read on the forward strand.
ACTCGGCTTAGGGTGTGTGCTCATGCAGAGGGACAAGGTAATATCGTACGCCTCCAGGCAACTGAAGTCGCACGAGAAAAACTACCCGACGCATGATCTGGAATTGGCGGCAATTATGTTTGCTCTGAAGTTGTGGAGGCATTATCTTTATGGTGTTACTTGCAAAATCTTTACCGATCACAAGAGCCTCAAGTACCTATTCACCCAGCGGGAATTGAACCTCCGGCAGCGGCGTTGGCTAGAACTGATTAAGGACTATGACCTAACGATCGCGTATACACCGGGCAAGGGAAACGTCGTTGCTGATGCTCTGAGTCGGAAGCACGTGGGCTCGTTATCTGTAGACAACCGTTTACTTCGAGATCTTGAGGCGATGGGCATCGAGTTTCGAGTTCGGCATCAAGGAGTGCAGCTGGCACCACTCCATCTTGAACTGGGTTTAAGAGGTAAAATCAAATCAGCTCAGGAAGGCGATCAGTTCTTAGCGAAGGTACGCAGACTGATCTCGGCGGAAAAGACGTCTGACTTTGTGGCAGGCGAAGATGGGGCCTTACAGATGAAAGGGAGGCTATGTGTTCCTAATGACCCAGAACTCCGAAGGGAAATTATGGCGGAAGCACACTACGCAAAGTATTCTTTACATCCGGGGAGCACTAAGATGTATAAGGACTTACGCGGGACCTTCTGGTGGCACGGTATGAAGCGGGATGTGGCGACCTTTGTGTCACAGTGCATGGCCTGTCAACAGGTGAAAGCTGAGCATCAGAGGCCCGGCGGGGAGATTCAGAACCTCGCTATTCCCGAGTGGAAATGGGACAACATCACTATGGATTTTATTGTGGGATTTCCGAAGACGCCATGGGGGCATGATGCGATTTGGGTCATAGTTGATCGTTTGACCAAATCAGCCCACTTTCTTCCCATAAAAGTTACTTGGAGCGTCGATCGGTTAGCACAAATTTACTTAGATGAGATTGTCTGATTACACGGAGTACCTGCCTCAATCGTCTCTGACCGTGACGGACGCTTCTTATCTCGTTTCTGGACTAGTCTACAAGCTGCTTTGGGGACCAAGCTACAGTTCAGTACCGCATATCACCCGCAGACGGACGGACAGACAGAGAGGACAAATCAGATACTTGAAGATATATTACGGCTGTGTGCTATTGATTTAAAGACTAGTTGGGACACGCATCTTCCATTGGCAGAGTTTGCGTACAACAACAGCTATCAATCAAGCATCCAGATGGCACCGTACGAAGCACTATATGGGCGAAGGTGTCGATCTCCAATCTGTTGGGACGAAGTCGGCGAGCGGCAGGTACTCGGGCCAGAGCTGGTAGAGCAGGCAGTTGAGAAAGTTTGCTTGATTCGGGAAAGACTCCGCACAGCACAGAGCCGACAGAAAAGTTATGCTGATGCTCATAGAAGGCCTTTGGAATTCTTGGTCGGGGATCATGTCTTCTTGAAAGTGACGCCGATGCGAGATGTGATGCGTTTCGGCGTGAAGGGCAAACTGAGTCCCCGGTTTGTAGGCCCCTTTGAGATACTGGAACGAGTTGCAGCTGTGGCGTACAGGATAGCACTACCTCCCGCCTTGGCAGAAGTGCATGACGTATTCTACGTTTCCCAACTCCGAAAGTATGTGCATGACCCTAGTCATTTGGTCAGCTTCGAACAATTGGAATTGCGCACGGATTTTTCATACTCAGAGGAGCCGGCGCAGATTCTGGATCGTAAGGAAAAAGTACTTCGCAACCGTACGATGTCCTTGGTTCGCGTGCTGTGGCGAAACCATTCTGTTGGGGAATCAACGTGGGAGTTAGAATCAGAGATGAAGGAGAAGTATCCTTTATTGTTCATTCAGTCGGAGGTAGGGCCTTGTTCTTACGTTTTGGGTCGGCCTTGTTCTTAAGTTTCGGGTCGAAACTTTTTCTTAGTGGTATATTATGTAGTGCCTCAAATCCCGATCCGACCGGGATGTGCACTACGTAATTGGGCTTGTGGCTAGTCTGTCTGAGTCGTAGCTTAGATCTTCGGCATCTTCTTGCCACAGACGAAATGCGATGATCCTTTCCAACTCATGGAAAGGCCTCTATTGAAACGAGTCCAATAGTTTTCGTGTTTGGTTGCTTGGTTTTCTTGATTGCCGCTTTGGGATTTGATTTGGTGTTGCTTTCGATTTGCTTGGTTTTCGCTGCTGGTTTTATCGTTTAGAGCTTTGATTCTTGGGGAGTTCGGCAAAGAAGGATAGGCAAGATTCTAATTGGTGCTCGTGTTGTGCAGGTCCGCGTAACTGACGTTTGATCGTCGCTAGGCGGGAATCTTTGTTTCAGCTACCTTTTCCTTAACCAGTGAGTGGTTTGGACCCTTCTTTCCTACTTCTTCACGCCCACATCTCTAATGTTTCAAACGTTCACTCGATGATGCCCGGTTGGACGCCTAGGAAATCCTTGCCACAATGCATGCCAGCCACTAAGAAAGGAACATGGGATTTGTAGACTAATTTACTATATGCTTGCACACCTTATAATTTGAGTTGTTTATAAAGGGAATTGGTTGTTGGTGGCGGCCTAGTGCCTCGGACTTTGTTTGGACCTATGGGATATCAAAATCGGAACACCGCGTTGAGAAAATATGAACTATTGCATGAGATATATATTGCTGCTTAACTTCTTTTGTTTCAATCGATGCATTGTATGATATATGAATTGTTCATGCATTTGCATGGTCTGGGACAACTTGTGCACAAGGTTTGGCATTTCCTCGAAACGGCTTTCCGGGGCACTGGAACCGTATCAATCCGGAGGGAAATATTTGATTCGTGCTCGTCACGATGCATTGCGGGACCTCCAGTAGGGCTTGCTACCCGGGCTGATAGGGCGCACCGCAAATGCTTGAAATATGTCCCTAAGGTGTCGATCACACCAATGACCGCATAGAATAGAACACATGCTAATTTATTGTCTTGTGCAGATGGTAAGTATACTTGTGTTTCGTGCAGGGAAGGCGTGCATCGGTTGAGTAAGCAACCGATGCACTGGTTGGACCCTATGTTATTTTCATTCCTATCAAAACATGCAACTGATATGAATTGAATTCACTTGCCTCTTTATAGAAGTCATCTTAACGCATGCTCGCCCCTAATAAGCTAGTGTCGATTTAGTCGAGTGGGTTCATCCCGCTCACCAGTACAAGTTGAGTACTGACCCACATTATGGGCAACTATTTCAGGCACTCAGACGGTGCAACGCTAGTGGATAGACGAGGAGGCATTAGGAGCACCTCTATTTTGAAGTATAGTTGGAGTCAGATCATTTTGGAGGCTTGGACTTTCAACCTATACAAGGGCGTAATGTACAAACGACGTGGACTATCTGATGGAGCGCGCCCTTCCTTTTGAGTTATCTTTTATAATGCAAATCAAGTAGCCGAGAGGCGCATCAATATAAACTCTATGTAAATTACTCTGAATTATCAATGAAAAAGCATGTTTCTTCCTGCACTGTGTTCAAATCTCTGTGAATGTGTTTTATAAAGTGTGTTTCAAAATGGGTTCCTATAACTGCAAGTTCTTGCCTTGTACGAGCGTAACTCCAGGCTCGTACGGCATCACGTCCCAAGCGAGGACGAATCGGTTCCGTAAAGGATCCAGCGAGGACGACCGACCCTTTCGGGATCGGGGCGTGACAGCTCCACTCACCACTCTTGTGGTCGAGGGAGCATCTGCTTCTCTCGGGGATCCTCCTTCACCTATCGATCCGAGGACTACCCCAGTCGTTCCGGTGGTTCCTCCACCACTTCCTGCTCCAGTAGATGCCGCGCAGTTGTTTGCGTTCTTCAGGGAGATGATGGACGCGCAGCACCGTCAGGTGGATGTGATGAGGCTGGGCATTGAGAACGCCTACCAGGTGGCCATGACGGCAGTGGATAGGGTGGCTCAGATTCAGCCACAGGCAGATCAGATACAACATATGAGGCCGGGTAGCATCATCGACTTTCAGAGGATGCGGCCCAAGGAGTTTCGTGGTACAGAAGGAATCATGTACGCAGATGACTAGATAGAGTAGATTGAGGGCATCTTCAGGCTGGCACAGATTCCAGACAGTATGCAGATAGAGGCAGCGGGCAGTCAGATGTTCGATCTCGCCTTGACATGGTATCGCACTGATACGAGGATCGCGGCACCAGGGCTTACTTGGGAGGCTTTCAAGAGGCTTTTTAAGGAGAAGTTTTTTCCAGATGTGGCGCTCAGTGCTTTTTGAAGAGCCAGTTTGAGGCACTCGTCCAAGGGAGCATGACGGTGGACGAGTACGCAGCGGAGTTCTGCCGTCTGGGCAGATTTGTAGATGGCTTGAGTGAGGCAGCTAAGGCGAGCAAGTTTCGCAAGGGATTGGTCATGGCGGTCAAGTCTTTGACCAGGAGCGACCGCGAGGTGACTTTCGAGCAAATAGGAGGGGACGCTCAAAGAGCAGAGGATAACTTGGAGCTCAAGTCCAAGAGAGGAAGGGATGATTCAGGCAGTGTGAGTGGCAGTGCGGGACCGGCTAAGCGTCCCTATGTGCAGAAGACAGCGCAGCAGGGTCAGGATCAGAGGGTGCCCACTTGTGCCTACTGCAGGAAGGCAGGACACACTTGGGATGTTTGTAGGAGGAGGTTGAAGGTGTGTTTGTTCTGTGGATCCGCTGCTCACCAGATGCGAGATTGCCCCACTGCACCTCCATTGGGTGGAGCACAGGATCAGAGAGTTGGAACTAGGCTACCTGTGGCACAGCATCATGCCCCGCACCAGTAGAGGGATACACCCCAGCAGGGCAGGGCTTATGCGTTGACGGTCGAGGAGGCCGATGCTACGGATGTCGGGTTAGCAGGTCTATCTCTTTGTTCTTCTTCATGTCCTTTTCTATTCCTTGTGGTGTGCTTCATTAGTACCTGTTAGATTTTCTTTGTGCTGTGGTAGATAGTGTAGTGACCCTGATTGAGACTGTGATAACACGACCAGTAGGACCCTGATCTTGTATGTTGTATAGGTAGAATTTTTTAACTGTGATTGTTGGGGGTTTGACCTAGAGGGAGTGTGATTGACTTTAAATTTCGAGGACAAAATTTTCTAAGGAGGATAGGCTTGTCACCACCCCATTTCCAGAGCCGGGTATTTTTTTTTATTTGGATTAAATGTGTATTATTTATAATTAATTATATTTATATTTAATTAATGATTGTATTATATTTTTATTGATTGTTTTAGGATTTTGGCTAGCCTGGACCCATGTCAGACCCTAGTGGACCCATGTCCGACCCAGCCCACACCCCTGTGAGACCTATTTTGGGTTTTAGAATATTTATTATATTTTTAGTGGGTTAGTTGGAGAGATTTGGAGTTAGTTTGAGTGCTTTTGGAACCCGAAACCTAAAATCGAGTTACGGGAGGGCATTTTGGACATTTGCCAACTTGTAACCCCTATTTTACACTTGGCCGGCCTTCCCACAGCAGCCCTCCCCATTCACTTCTTCTTCTTCACTTCTTCTTCTTCTTCTTCTCCATTCTCCACTCTTTCTTCTTCCTTTCTCCTTCTCACTTCAAGTAAGTCTTTCTTTTTTCTCTTCTTTCTTCCATTTCTTACATTTGTATAAATCCTAACCCTACATTTTCCCTAACCTAGGTGGGTAGAGCTTAGATTTGGTGTTGGAGCTTGGATTGAGAGCTTGGAAGTTAGTTGTGGTAGATTTGGAGCATTTTAGAGATTTTGGCTTGAGATTCCAACTCCCAAGAGGTAAACCCTAATTTTTCTCCTTGTAATTATTTTTATATAGTGTAATTAATAGTTTAGAACCTTTCTAGACCCTTAGGCTACCCGTGGGAGAAAGTTGGAACTAGTTTGGTAGTGTTTGGAGACTTTAACACTAGATTTTGTGTCAATTTTGGGTGGAATCCGAATTTGGCCCAATTTTGGGTGATGTCCTAGGTTAGACGGACCTAGGTAGACGTTGTCGGGTGTCTTGAGGGTGAGTATGTGTCTCCGTTCGGACACAGGAAGCCGTGTCGCGGAGAAACGGACGTTTCGATCATTTTCGGGGTTTTCGTCGTCGCCGATTCTAAGTGCATGTGCGTTTTTGCCACGGACCTAGAATCGACGCAGTAGCATTTTTTCTAGGATCTAGACATCATTTAGGACCCGTGGGTAAATTTTGGACCGATTCCGAGTTCGTTTGGTGTGCGTTTCAGGAGATTTTCTGAACTGCGCACCGCGTGTTCGTCGAAATGACCGAACGGCCATTTCTACTTGGTTTTCTTGTTTCGGGCTTGTGTGCCCGTTGGGTTAGTATCGGGGAGTGTGTGCTAGAATTCTCGGGCTATATTTTATATATTTATAGGTGTTTGTGCGTGTCGGGGCCGTTGGGCGTGCGTTGGTGAGTGTTGTATGCATTGTTGTGTGTAGTATTGTGTTTGTGTATATATGTCTCTCTCTATATATATTTATATGTATGTGTGTCCCTATATATATATATATATATATATATATATATATATATATATATATATATATATTTATAGATATGTGTTAGTGAGTGCTTGTGTGAGTGTGTTGGTGCTAGTATATGTGTGTAGGTGAGTGTGTGTGTGAGTGTGAGTGAGTGTTTAGATATATATATATGTATATGAGTTTGTGTTTGTGTGTATATGTATATATGTGTGTATGAGTATATATATATGTATATTTGTGTGTGTGGTTATGTATTAGAGAGTGTGTGTGTGAGGGTGTGTGTGTGTGTGAGTGAGTGTGTGAGGGTGTGTGAGAGTGAGTGTGTGTGAGTGAGGGTCTATATATATATATATATTTGAGAGTGTGTGTGTGTGTGTATATATATATATATATATATATATATATATATATAGGTGTTGATATATATATATATATATATATATATATATATATATATATATATATATATATATATATATATAGCTATGTTTATATTTATATGTGTGTGTGTTGATATGTATTAGTGTGTGTGTGCTTGTGTTTGTATATGTGTGTGTAGATATATAAGCTAGTGTATGTGTGTGTAAGTATATATGTTAGTAGATGTGTTAGTGTGTATATATATATATAGAGAGAGAGAGAGAGTTGTGTGTGTATATATATATATATATATATATATATATATATATATATATATATATATATATATATATATATATATGTGTGTGTGTATGTATATAGGAGTGTGTGTGTGTGTGTTTGTGAGTAGGAAGGGGGGACAGCCAGAACAGTAGCAGCAGCTGCTGCTGTGTGGGGCAGCAGCTGCTGCTGTGTGGGGCAGCAGCTGCTGCTGTGTGGGGCAGCAGCCACCACACCAGCAGTAGCAGCAGCTGCTAGAGCAGCAGCAAAAGCCAGCATCAGCAGCAGTTTTTGCAGCAGCAGGAGCAGTAGCAACAAGCATTCAGGGGCAGCAGCAGCAAATGCGAGGGAGGGAGGGGTATATATATATATATATATATATATATATAGATAGATAGATAGATAGATAAATAGATAGATTAATATATAGTTAGATTGTTAGATACATAGATAGGTAAATATATATAGATAGATAGATTAGTAGATAGTTAGATTAATAGTTAGGTGGATATATAGATTAGATAATAGTTGGATAGTTAGATAGGTTGATAGATAGCTAGATATCACATAGATAGATAGCTAGATTAGATAGATAGATATATCTATAGATAGATATATCTATAGATAGATAGGTAGATGTTTAGACAGTTAGATAAATAGATAGATAGATAGATGGATTGATAGTTAGATAGGTAAATAGATAGATAGTTACCTAGATAGGTAGATAGATAGTTAGACGGGTAGATAGATAGCTAGATACTTATATATATATATATATATATATCTATCTAAGATATAGATATCTATATACCTATAGTAATATATATATTTATGTATAGGTTGGGTAAGGTAATGGGTATTTGTATATGTGTGTGTGGATATCTATGTATATATGTGTATAGATACTTAGATATGTAAATATAGGATAGATATATATATTTCCTAGCCTAGATTAATAACTAGGTATATAATTATTAGCCTAATAGCAAGTTAGAGGGGTTTGGAGCGGTATCTCAATACCTTGAGATACCGAGGTGTCTCAATACCTTGAGATAACCAAGGTATTGAGTTTCGAGCGGGGTATTTGAGCAATAGCCTAGGAATAGTATTGGAGTAATTTTTATATGCTTATGTGTATATATTTATGCGTGCTAGCATAGGTTTTAGCGGGTATAGGCAGGGTGCGTAGCCTAGGTTGAGGTATCAAGGAGGCGAGTTTGAGAGTTTTTTAGCCTAATGACCTCGGTTTGACCTAGAATTTCAGGAGCACCCTAGTTTGACCTAGACTTGACCGTAGTTGACTCGGTTGACCGCCAAAGTCAACTTTTGACCTAGTTTTGACCCAGAGTTGACTTTTTGGACCCAGAGTTGACTTTTTGACCCAGATTTTACCGGTTTGACCCGTTTGACCTAGAACGACCCTAGAAGCCTATTTTTAGTTATTTTATATCTATTTAACTCTTTAGAACCATATTTAACCTTGTTTTTCGTATTATGTCCTTGCGACACCAGTTCGGATCGCCAGTTGCTCAGGACGTCAGGCGAGTACATTCTCTGATAGTTTTTATTATTTGATGATTATTATGATTCAGCTTCTAGTATAGTATCATCTGATTATTCTGGCACAACACGGGACACTAATTGATATTTTTAGATTTATTTACTTACGACACGTACATTTCATGTTTCTAGCCTCTATTCTGGAATCACTACTGGCATCACCTACAGGCATCACTACAGGCATCACTCATGTTTCAGGCTGGACTCATCTTGATTTACGTGTTGGGTCTTGGATCCACTTGTATTAGTCGGGCGGAGAAATACTCGAGTAGACATGTAAATATTCCCATCTGGAATCATCAGGAATCACTCCCTCTGGTCTAATCTAGAATGATAGCAGCCGCGCACCCAGTGCGCGATGAGCCATACTTACCCCTAGCCGTTTACATGTCGAAACAAGTATTTCAAAGACACCGAGTTTATTCTTTCTAGTCTGGACTCTCTTACATTTCTTGCTGGTCTCACTTACATATTTCTGGACTTGACTCACTACATGTATTTTATGCTGGACTCACTACACGTTCATGTGCACGGACTTGATCTTAGCTTAGATTTCTTGTATCTTACAGCTACTACTATCTTGTTTCTGATATTCCTGCATCTTTACCTTTATGCACCAGTGATTTATAAATTTTTTTGTTTCATACTTGCTTCATTCTTCTTGCTACTTGCTATAACTGTTTTATAGTTTTTATCATTTAAATGGAACTGCTGTTAGAGATGTACTTGCTCCAGTCCTGACTGGACATATTTTTCAGAGTATCCGGAGGATTGGTGTCCGATATTTTATGGACCTGAGCCTGTTGATGGTGCAGACAGGGACCCTCTAGTTTAGGAGCGATTTCCGGGTTGGTAGCCGGGATCACTAAGACCTTGTTGTTGTTTTTATTAGCTTTTAGCACCGGATTTGTCTCTGATTTTGGATTGAGACCTTGTTTGTATATTATTTTGGATGATGTATTATTATTATTGATGTTGTGGTTGTTGTAGTAGTTGTTGTTGGTTAGACTTTGGAGTTGTTAGTCTTCTTTGTTATCTTATCGTGCTTAGATTCGTGATTAAGTACTTGATTATCATTATGATATTGCTCCTCCGTTTGGAGTTGAGATCTTTATAGGTTTATATATTGATTGCGTGGTTGCCCTCCTTTTAGAGAGGTCATGGCAGATTTTTTGTGAGTTATCTAGATAGTTGACCTAGACAGCATTCTACCGCTGATGCTGCGGCGTAGGCTGGACGTAACCACGACTCATGCCCAATTTTTTTGGGCACGGGTCGTGACAAGTAGCTTTCCCACTAGTGCATTCAATGTACTGATAATCCACCAGTTTGTATGAAGGGTGCGGGAGAACCTCGTTCAGTGCGGATGCCTCCTTCGTGCGTGCTAAGGTGTGGAGATCACTCTGAAGCAACGGTGCATCCTGAACTGAAGCACATGTACAAGACATAAGTTGTGAACATCGCCTGAACATCGCCTATACAATCATTCCACAATTATAGCCACTTGGCACGCTTTTACTGTTTCAGAGAGAGAGGCTTGAGCGACTTATAATCTCGGCTATATGTCGTCTGTAACACTTGTTTATATCAATAAAGAGTTGCTTTACTTCAACTTATGTTATTCATTGCTTCCGCTATATTGTCGACTCAGTGAACTTGTTACCGATCGCCTATGTGTTTATGACTCCGCTGCACTCGGATAATCTGTGCGACTCTGTAGCTTAGAACTCTTACCGCCAGCCAATGGACCACGGCCTTGCACGGGCGTGGCTCACGTTCGTGCGGCATCACGTCCGGATGGGTCAAAGCGATCGTCCCGCGGGAGCGCTGGCGAGGGTAATTTTCGCCTAGCGGGGATGGCTGAAATAGCCTGCAGGAGATCGGGGCATGACACTTAGTGTCCACAAGTCCAGAACAACGATACGAACCCAACAGAATGTCCAGATCTGGATATTGATGAGCCGATCACAAAATTGCCCATCAAGTAAAGTCGTGGGGCCTACGATACGCGATTTTGTCAACGTTCTCAGAATCGAACCAAACTTGGGTCACAGGACCAGCGTATTGCTACGAGTCCGATGGCGCAAGTTTTGTTTCGATACGATGTGCGTACACGAAGTTACAACGAGTTCCAGAACAGGGCCGATACGGGGTGTTGTCGACGGATATGCGTTGATTCCGGTGTGCACGCACATCCAAATCAACTTTCGCGAAATTCTACTCGTCCGTATTAACGATGCGCACCTTTCGGTGAAGTCCGCACACGACCAAGTCGTCCCGTTTAGCGGGGCGCACCCAGTTCCGAGAAAAAATAGGGTAATAATTTTCCGAATTTTGGGTCGCAGTTTACGATCGCCACAGGACACGGTACCCCGAGCGAGTTACACGGGTATCGAGAGAGTTACACAGTCTACGCATCACAGCAGACGAAACAGAAAATGGGACAGCGAGGAGAGAGAAACAGTCACCTGAACAGGGCTCCGAAGAAGACTGAAAATACACATTCTCGCGTGGCGGCGCGACACGGTGGCGGCTAGGGCTTCATCGAAGCGGCGCTGGAGGTAGCTGCGGCGGAGGCATCGCCGGAGCTGGAGGCGGCCGGAGGAACTCTGCGGAGGTGGCGCTGGGGTTCAGCGGTGCTCGCCGGAGGAAGGCGGTGCTGGGGTCGACGAGGCAGTGGTAGAGGAGGATGGCGGGTCGGAGCTGTGCGGAGGGTCTCGGGCTGAGGCGGAGCTGACGGAGGCGGAGACGCGGTGGTTGCAGCGGGTCGAGGGGTCAGCGGAGGAAGGCGATGGAGCTCGGGGAGAGTGGTGGCTGTGAGGGAGGGGTGCAGTGGCTAGGGTGACCGGAGTGTTTGGGGGTTTTATAGGAGGCGGTTGGGAGGGGATCCGGCGGCCGTTGGCGGGGAGAGTAAGAGACGGGGGCAGCGGTTATCCGCGGAGGAGGCGGAGAGGCACGGGGATCACGGCGGATGCGGGCGGAGGGCGGCGGAGGCGAATCGTAGGGGAGCCGAGCGGTTTAGGGATTCAGCGGTTAGGGTTAACGGTCTTAGCGGGTTCGGGTTTAGGATCCGGTTCTGACCCAATCCGATAGAGTATGGGTCGGGTTCGGGTTAACGGGTTCCGGGTTGGGTTCAGACCCGACCCGACCTGACCCGCTAGGGGTTTGTGCTCAGTTCAAAAATTTGGGCCGGTCTGGGTTGGTTCGGTTTGGGTTGGTTCATTAAACCGGGTTTATTTTGGTTTATTAAAATAATTTAGTTTTTAGGTCTTTAAAAATGGTTCTGGGGTCCAATAAATTCCAGAAAAATTATCCTATGTCTAATATTTTATTTTACACCCAAAAATATTATTTTTATAATATTTTAATATTTAAATATTTAAAATTATTTAATTTTAAAATACCTTGATTTTAATTAGTTAAAAATCAAAAAAATTTCAAAAAATTCTGAAAATTGATTTTTGAATTCTGAAAAATCTGGGGGTTTACACATGACGAGTCTGAAGCGATGACATCTTCGATAATTTGTGACTCCGAATCTCATCAATTAACTTAGGCCGTTTCTACCATCGCTTCGATCTTCTGGTTGTATCTTCAAAAGCACATTACCAATATTTTCTCTTAGACCAAATGGTCCCGGTGTCCCGGTGCATCTCGTTCGAGAAAACAAACCATGTGCACACATGTTGTCCGTGACCATGCAATGCTCCGATAATGTAGATTCGATGAGGAATGTGCCTTCTCGCCCCTCCATACTATACTCGACCCATCTTATCTTGATTCACCATATCCGATCTCAAATTATATCCCAAGATACTATGTCGCTTCTTGACACAGTGATCCACGGGTGCAATACCTCGCTCTGACACAATTGCCTTCTCGTTCCTCCATATTTCTATTTGATACTCGTGCACCGATGCCGCCTCGTTACTGTATTTCTGATGTTCCAACCATAATGTTCAACTCAATGCCACGACTTCTATTTATCCAAACAACGCACACTCTATACACGCCACAGATACCGTGTTTCTATGTTCCAGACTAAGTGTTCAATATACAAGGTGTTACCCATTTTATTAGGCATAATAGAGTAGAGGACAAAGGACAGAGCCCACTCACCAAGTCTAAATCCACTCGATACTATTCATAGTACTATGCTTTGCCGATACGGCCGATTCCTTGAATCCATGGTCCGATGGGAAGCACGATCTACTCAATTAGTATGACCGTGCGAGCAGGTGGTGCTCTCTAAATCATCCGACTCGATTGGACTAAGGAAGAGGGCATTATCGCTCTAATTCCGCTATCTCTGCCTAGCACTCTGAATGAACATACTAATTTCATTGCTCGTCGCCCATGCCTCAGCCTGTGCAAGGCGCTACTCTGATTGCTCTGAACTTTGCACACCACCTATACACGAAAATCAAGTTGCTTAGTACTTCTTCTACTCTAAATCTCAATATAATGTACTGTGTGGGTGCGAGGCATTACAGCAACCTATAAATAGACCTATTCTCACAGCAACGTTTAAATTTTTGAACATTTGGATATCGAGTTCTGCCTGAACTTTGCTGAGTTTTCCATTTCTATTCACTCTTCATCTTCTCTATTCTCTAAAGAGCTATTAACATTTTCCATCTCCAAGATAACTCATATTCTTCTAAGTGCCAATGCGGTTTCGATTAGAAGTGTTCGAGTTGTACAAGCTTGTCTATTCAAAGCTACTTTTTAAAAGTCTGAAGTCTTCGAGCTCTTCAGATTAAATCTCTTGTATGTACGAAGTCGCAAGCTCTTCGGATCAAATTTTGTGTTTTCACTGTTAGTGGATTTAAGACCGAGCAAGTGTTCGGGACTGGACTAGTCCTCCACGAGGAAAACCACTATAAATCTCGGTGTTTGCGTTTATGGTTCTAAACTTTACTTACTTCCATATACTTGCTATATTGCTGCATTATTGCTAGTTGGTAACTACCTTTACTTAGTCTTTAATTTTAAAATGAATATATATTTCGCTATACTTTATTCAATCCTCCCCCTCATTTTTTACGGTTAAAACAAAATCAAAACTAATAAAAGGCTGAAAACATAGCTTTCATACTCGCTGGAAATTGCGCCTCTCAATATTTTCTATTCCTTCAATTCTTTACAGACCGACTTCTTTTATAGGCTGCAACATCGGAACCTTTTATTCCTATTATATTACGCAACATTAAAGTTTTTATATAGAAGGTAAATCCTTAAATCTAATAAAAACTAAATCTTTATCATATCTAAGATATTTACTTCTAACACAAACCAAATCCTGAACTAAATTCGATTACTATTTTCAACATCCCCCTTAATCCTGTTAGAAAATTTTGATATTCTAATACAATTTGAAAAAGCACCCTTGAAATTTTTGAGAAGGATACAAAGAGCACAATTAAAACTTTTGGTCTTCAAAAAAGAAATTGAAGATTACAATAATTTTGTAATGCAAAAATAATAATAATAAATAAATAAATAAATAATGACCTTTTATATAGTATCAATTTTAAGGGTTGTAAAAATAAATAATAAAATTTGCATTAGATTGCAAGTAGGATTTTGCAAATTAAAAAAGAGTATGTAAATAGACTTGGTAGAAATGGTTTTATGTAAAAGAGAATAGATTATGGGCTAAAAAAGTAAACAATCAAGTTTTGACTTAAAATTGAGTATTTTTGTTCAGCCACCAAAACTTGGATGATGTTTATCACTCCACTCGAGGGTTGTCATATATCAACATAAAACAACTGTTATTTTTAATTTAATTGTTTTCATCTCATAATAATAAAAAAGTGATTTTATATTGACATGTGACAATTCTCGAAGGGATTGCATTAGCTAAGTTTTGGTGGGTAAACAGAAATAGACTACTAAAAATTATTGCGACAAGTATTAAATAAATGGGCTATGATATGACTACAACAAAATGTCTACAACCCTCTTACAACCGCCACGTGACGTCCATATGGCGCTCACGTGGTGGCCGTCCATTGGAGTAGAGGAGAGAGATGGGACTCGGTGGCTGTCCGGATGGCCACCATGTGGTCGGAACGCCACATGGCAGTCGTTCATTGGAAGAGAGTTGGGGCCGGAGGTGGCCCACATAGCAGGAGGGTGAAAGGGTTGTAAAAAGGTTGTAAGCATTTGGTAGTAAACTTAGTATTATTGTAAATAAATATACTAATATTTTCTCATTATTGTTAGCTTTGCTTGAGCAAAAGCTCAATTTCCTTCTTTCCTTTAGTCCCACATCGGATGGGCCAACCCCTCCTTGTGTGTATATATTATTTCCTCTTCATTGCTTTCTTAAAGATGTTGTGTGGGGAACCCCATGGGCCACACTCGCGCACCGCCGCCGCCCGGCCCGGCTCGGTTCGGTTCGGTTCGGCGCGCGTAACGGGTGCGGGTACGTGTCCACACCTGCGGGCGTCGAATGCCGATCCAATTTACTCTTCGGGTTCGGGCTGGGATCCAAAAAAACTTTTTGCTGCTCTTTATTTTTTGAACCCATTTGGCTCTTTCAAATTTGAACATTGAGGCTCATGTCCAGATTCATTGAACCTTGCAACAGCCTTTTCCCATATTTTATTAGCTCCTTAATGGCCTATTTATGAGCCATTAAGTACCATGTATATGGCCAGATTCATTGAACCTTGTAACAGCTTCAGCCTATTTATTTGGTCTCCTTCTCCTTCATTTTTCACAGAAAACTCTCCTACGTGAAACCTCTATCTCTTTTCTCTCAAACCATTCTGTTATTTGAATCCTTGCTCTGGGCAGAGCTAAGTTCGGTCTCTCTCTCCGAGTTGTGTGCAACGAAGAGAACCCGGTAGTCAGGGGGTTTTACCACTTGGAGCTTCCGAGAAACGTCTGCACATAGATCTCGGATCAACTCTTAGGGCAGTGCTTCGTGCACGACTTTCCCGACGGCCGGTAACAAATTTTATTTTTTGTTTATTTCTTCTCTTATAAATCTCTGAAAAATAATATTTATTTATATTATAAGTACTTTTTAGTAACAATCTAAGACTTGATTCTGATTTCCTGTTACCAAAAATTATTGTTAATCGTAGAATAACTAATTCATAGTTACTTATCCTTGTTGTTTGCAATAAAAAAAATTCTAGCAATAGAAGTATTTTTACTGTAGCAATAAAATTATTTCTACTGTAACAATAAAATAACAAGTTCATAGTTGCTTATTCTGCTTGTTTGCAATAAAATTATTTCTACCAATAAAGTTATTTCTGCTGTAGCTTAGTTGCTGAATCTGTTTGTTTGCAACTATATTGTTCATAGTTGTTTAAAGACAATTTTTGTGACTAGGAAATAATTAAATAACTTTAGTACTTTTTATTTGAATAAGATTCTGAAACAACTTGCATCATTTTTAAATTTTAATTATAATTGAATAATTTCTTACATATCAAGTTGTTTAAATACCTTGCCTTGTGAAAATAGTGTTTGAACATATTTCTACTGCATCTTAGAACAATAGAAATTATTTTCTACAAGTAAATAAATAGTTAAAGTGAAACTACAAATTACTTTGAGTCTTAATTCTAAAAGTAAAGATAAATTTGGGAATAAGCCGAAATGGTCCTTCTGTCAACCGGGTGTAAATAGCCCTAAGCGACACGGTATTTAAGTGTCTTCGGACCACCGCTAGCTGGAAACCGGCCCCTACAGCTAACCCAAGTTAATCTACACTTGATAGACTAAAGATTTTAAGATTGATTAGCAAAATCACTTGAACTATTTTCTAAATCATTGGACATTGTTATTGAGTAAATACATATCTTTTAGTTTCAGTTTTTCTCAATAGCAATCATGACTGGCAAGGATGAGACTTCACTGCTAAACCTACTAAATTCTATGGGACCTATTTTAAGAGATGACAGAATCAAATAAAGTTTTGGCTCACAACTTTAGGGCTGATCTCAGCCATTGATGGTTCCATACCCAACACAAATGATTCTGATGACACCGAGTCTGGCGTAGGAGTGTCCAAATCCACCAGCTCCTCTAAACCCAAAACACCTAAGGAAATAGACTATCACTACTTCCACAGAATTCTAAGCGCTTTGTTTGAATCATTATATGACATATTTTTTGAATATAAGAGTGCTAAAGAACTTTGGGAAGCTTTGGAAGATGAATATAGCTGTGATGATGCTGGAATCGAAAGATTCAATTCCTCCACATTCATCAAATATTTTATGGTAGATAATAAACCCATGAATGATCAAATACATGAATTCCAAGAATATTTTAGGCATATTCAAGCCAAAGGTACTTTCTTTTCTACTGAGTATAAAATAGCCTGTTTGGTATACAAGCTTCCTCCTTCTTGGTCTGATGTCAAGAAAGACCTCATTCATACCCAGGGTGACCTTACATTTGCTCAAGTCCTAAAGAAAATTAGAACAGAAGAACAAATTAGGATAAGGTCTAACCCTAAGTCTGAGTCTAAAGTTAAGGTAAACCTTGTAGAATCCTAAGGCAAACCCAAGCCTAATCATCACCACAAACCCAAAAGGAACCTCTTCAAGAAGAAGCATAACCCTCAGCCTCATCACCAAAACCATCACCACTATAAACCAAAAAACTTCGGTCAGACTCAGGATCAGAAGAGATTTTGTTTTGTGTGTGGTAAACAAACCATATAGCCACCAACTGTTTCCATAAGAAGAAGGAAGGTGTCCAGACTTCTTACAAAGGGAAACGTTCTGCCAAACCAGAAGCAAACATGCTTCTCAACGGCTCTTCTAGTTCCTTCAGGTCTGTAAGCTATCAACCCTTAGTCAATATTTCCTACCATTTTGACGATTGGTGGTTGGATTCTGGAGCTAATGTTCATGTTTCCTTTGATCGCTCATGCTTTTCAAACTATCAGGAATCAGGTGGAGGAGGTGTAACTCTAGGAGATGGCTCAGCGGCACAGATTATAGGAAGAGGAAGAATAGATCTAAAGATGACTTCAGAAAAAATTCTGACTCTTCATGATGTGCTACATGTGCCGTCTATCAGAAGAAATTTAGTTAGTGGATCTCTCATTGTAGCTTCAGGGTACAAGATTGTTATGGAAGCAAATAAAATAGTATTTTCTAAGAATGACTCCTTTATTGGAAAAGGATTTGTAAGAGATGGTCTTTTTATTTTGAGTACCATGAATAAAATTTCAGATTCTTCCTTTGTTATTTCAAATGTAGAATTCTCAAATGTATGGCACAGTAGATTAGGTCATGTGAATCTAGGTTCCTTAAGAAGGATGATGAACTTAGATCTTATTCCTAAGACTCCAATAGATGATAAACATAAGTGTGAGATCTGTGTTTAAGCCAAGCATACCAGACTACCTTTCAAATCTGTAGAAAGGAACTCTGACCTTCTAGAGCTAGTTCATAGTGATGTGTGTAACTCAAATAGGGTATTGACCCGAGGTGGTAGAAAATACTTGATTACCTTTATAGATGATCATTCAAAGTATTATTATACATATCTTCTCAAAACCAAAGATGAAGTTCTAGATAGATTTAAGGTCTATAAATCTGAAGCTGAGAACCAGTTGGAGAGAAAGATTAAGATCCTTAGATCAGATCGTGGTGGAGAGTATACATCAAATGATATGACCAAATTCTGTGAAGAACACGAAATAATCCATGTGGTAACTGCTCCATATTCACCACAGTCCAACGGAGTTGCTGAAAGAAAAAATCGTACCCTGTTAGACATGGTGAATGCCATGCTCCTCAGCTCAGGTGCTCCCGATAATTTATGGGAAGAAGCATTATTATCGGCCTGTTACATCCTTAATAGAATTCCTAGTAAGTCTAATGATAAGACTCCCTACGAATTATGGAAAGGTAGAGCTCCTAGGATCCATTATCTCAAAGTTTGGGGATGTCTGGCTAAAGTAGGAATTCCTAAACCTAAAAAGAGGAAGATTGGACCTAAGACTGTAGATGTTGTATTCATAAGATATGCCCTAGATAGAAATGCCAATAGATTTCTTGTTACTCACTCAGAAGTAAATAAAATCTCTAACAATACTATTATAGAAGCAAGAGATGCAGTTTACTTTGAGAATATATATCCCTTTAAAGATAGAATTTCTTCCTTCCCTCCAATCTCTCTCTTACTCTATCCACCAGCTCTCATGTTAAAATATCTAGTTCACAATCCGAACAAAATATAGAACCTAGAAGGAGTAAAAGAGAAAGAATTGAAAAGAACTTAGGAGAATATTTCTTCACTTTTTTGATAGAGGGTGATCCCTCAACTTATGAAGAAGCAATATCTTCTCCTGATGCCCCCTTTTGGAAAGAAGCCATTAACAATGAGTATAACTCCATAATGGAGAACAATACTTGGTTTCTAGCAGATCTACCTTTAGGTAGTAAACCCATAGGTTGTAAGTGGATATTCAAAAAGAAACTTAGAGCCGATGGTACCATAGAGAAATACAAGGCTAGATTAGTAGCCAAAGGTTTTAACCAGAAAAAAGGGACTTGATTATTTTGATACATACTCTCATGTAGCTAGGATCACCTCTATTAGAACCCTTCTAGCCTTAGCATCCATTCATAATATGTCAATCCATCAAATGGATGTAAAGATAGTATTTCTAAATGGGGACCTAGAGGAAGAAATCTACATGGAGCAACCTGAAGATTTTATTACAAAAGGCCAAGAAAAGAAAGTTTACAGATTAGTTAAATCTTTTTATGGCCTAAAGCAAGCTCCCAAATAATGGCACAACAAATTTGACATAATCATCTCAGAATATAGTTTCGTGTCAAATGAGTAAGACAAATGTATATACTCAAAAATTTTAAATGAAAGTTGTGTCATCCTATGTTTGTATGTAGATAACATCCTTATTTTTGGACCATCACTAGAATTGATTACTAATACCAAGGACTATTTATCGAGACAGTTTGATATGAAAGATCTAGGTGAAGCCAACTTGATTCTAGGCATGCAACTGTCCAAATACAAGGAGGGCTATACTCTATCCTTAGCACACTCTATCGAGAAAATGATAAGAAAATTTGATTTTTTTTGATAAAAAATCTGCCCTTACTCCTTATGACAGTAGTGTTGTTCTAAAGAAGAATGATGGTTATCCTATAGAATAACACAGATATTCTCAGATGATAGGTTCTCTCATGTATATATCAAATAGTACCAGACCTGATATTTTATTTGCTGTTGGGAGACTAAGTAGATATACTAGTAACCCAAATCAGTTACACTGGATAGCATTAGAAAAAGTATTTAGATATCTTAGGGGTACTCTAGATTATATGTTGTACTATAATAGACACCCTGATATCATAGAAGGTTATTTAGATGCAAACTGGGTAACTGACTCACATGATGTAAAATCTACTACTGGATATGTTTTCTCTAAAATGTCCAAGTGGCTGTACATGCGTACAATGATTCTCCATCCCTATGGTGACAGTGTTCTTGAGTGATATGGTTAGGATGAGTTTTAAAAAACTCTTAATAGGTCCAAGATGATATGCGGGGTTGAAACTTATCATCAACCCTTAAGGACTTACCTATATGAGAGGTCGTGAAGGTCACGACTATGGGACAGGGCGATCCTAGACAACTCTTATGAATTGGATTAGTGCACATGGCCAACCAAAAGTACCACCCGTTAGACCTAGAACCTCTAGCGTACTATGTGTGCTATTTTCTGAATCTGGTGAAAGAAGTCTGATTCAAGGCATAGTCCATCAAGCACTTCTTCAGACAAAGACAATAGTCACTAAGTGAGATTCAAGGTTGTACTCCATCTCATCTATGCATAGTATATACCTACCCAGAAACTCTTTCTTTTAATTTCTTTGTCACTTCTATTTCGGAACTTGACCTTTTGGGCGGGGAGGGGGGGGGGGATTGTTAGCTTTGCTTGAGCAAAAGCTCAATTTCCTTCTTTCCTTTAGTCCCATATCGGATGGGCCAACCCCTCCATGTGTGTATATATTAATTTCTCTTCATTGCTTTTTTAAAGATGTTGTGTGGGGAACCCCTTGGGCCACACGCGCGTACCGCCGCCGCCGTCCGGCCCGGCTCAGTTCGGTTCGGTTCGGAGCGCGTAACGGGTACGGGTACGTGCCCACACCTGCGGGCGCCGAATGCTGATCCAATTTACTCTTCGGGTTCGGGCTGGGATCCAAAAAATCTTGTTGCTGCTCTTTATTTTTTGAACCCATTTGGCTCTTTCAAATTTGAACGTTGAGGCTCATGTCCAGATTCATTGAACCTTGCAACAGCTCTTTTGACAGCCTTTTCCCACATTTTATTTGCTCCTTAATGGCCTGTTTATGAGCCATTAAGTACCATGTCTGTGGCCAGATTCATTGAACCTTGCAACAGCTTCAGCCTATTTATTTGGTCTCCTTCTCCTTCATTTTTCACAGAAAACTCTCCTACGTGAAACCTCTATCTCTCTTCTCTCAAACCATTATGTTCTCTGAATCCTTGCTCTGAACAGAGCTAAGTTCGGTCTCTCTCTCCGAGTTGTGTGCAACGAAGAGAACCCGGTAGTCAGGAAATTTTACCACTAGAAGCTTCCGAGAAAAGTCTGCACATAAACCTCGGATCAACGCTTAGGGCAGTGCTTCGTGCACGACTTTCCCGGAGGCCGGTAACAAATTTTATTTTTTGTTTATTTCTTCTCTTATAAATCTCTGAAAAATAATATTTATTTATATTATAAATACTTTTTAGTAACAATTATTACTGGGGGCAAGCATAATAGTTGCCTGAATTTATGTTTGAATGAGATTATGGTTTGGTGATTCTAACTATAAAAAAAAAAATCCTACAGGAAATGTAGTGCTGTAATGTAAAAAAAAACAACAAAGTTGGCATGTGAAGTATGGAATTGATGTTTAAAGGAGTTGCACCGTCCCGCAAATAGAGCGTCCATATGTACTCCCCTCCTCAAAGGTTCGACACCAGACGAGCCTCCTTCTCTCTGATGTGGCAGACCATAATATAAAAGCTAAGCACCCAGACGACTATATCACTATAAAAATACATGTATACAACAATAGTCGTATTCTTCGCTATTTTTGTTTAACGACACGAAAAATAGTCGTCAAAAAATTGTATGTCGCTATCCAAAAGTCATCGCTTGGCCGATTGACAGACAACGAACTAGCAACGACTAGATGTCCGCTCAGTGACGTCCGACTATAGGCAATAAATTGGTGACTAAATAATGATGTCAGTCTAAAAACGGTCGTTGATATACTAGCGACAAACTTTCAGCACCTTAAGCGACAGATTTTTGACGACTAGGCGACGGACAAACAACCAATGTGGTTTTATGACACCTGGGTTTCTTTTCTGATACTTAGTCAACGATGGAAACAAATATGGTGGTATGTTTGTGGCTGGTTCGTCATTGAGTTGGAAATTTTGAAACAAATATGCTTAAAATCTAATTAAATTGCAAATATATATATATATATATATATATATATATATATACATACGTCGTAGAATTCATGTTCAATCGAAACTTTATCGGCACATTACACTCATTGGAAACCCAAAAACACAAGTGAAATATAATATATGAGATCCCGTACAACCCACCGTAGAATACCCGTCTTATTAAACTCACAACATTTGGTAGAAGTAAACTCATGACACCCGGCAAAAGTGTACCCATGAATCTTACGAACACATCCTTCGAGGAAGATGCGGCATGAGTCATCGGGGCAACAGAGGCAGCAAGGGCAACATGGGAAGTAGAGGCGGTAGCTAGGGACATCATCGGTATCAGGAGCAACAAGTACAGTCCGCTCTTATCTCATGGACTAGATAGTCTCTTGGATATGCTTCATATTTGACTAGAGCTTGTTAACCGTTGAAACCATGTGGGCAATTTGTGCCGAGACGTCATCCTAAGGACGCGGTGCAGAAGAAGTCTATGGAGGAAGTCTCGAAACCATCGATACATGTATCACCAAGCAACTTATGCAATAGATGCGTCCGCCCTTTCCTCTTCTGCCAACGACCTTTATCAAAAATTTGTTCTCTCCAACGGGAGTAGGCGCAAGACGTAGACTGTCATGCCCCGATCTCCCGCAGGCAATCGGCCGTTATCGCTAGGCGGGAATCACCCTCGCCAGCGCTCCCGCGCGGAACGATCGCTTGACCCATCCGGGCGTGATGCCGCACGAGCGTGAGCCACGCCCGTGCAAGGCCATGGTTCATTGGCTGGCGGTAAGAGTTCTAAGCCACAGAGTCGCACAGATTGTCCGAGTACAGCGGAGTCATGAACGCATAGGCGATCGGTAACAGGTTCACTGAGTCGACAAGTATAGCGGAAGCATTGAAACACAAGTTGAAGTAAGGCAAGCTCTTTTATTGATATGAACAAGTGTTACAGGCAGCGTATAGCCGAGATTACAAGTCGCTCAAGCCTCTCTCTCTGAAACAGTAAAAGCGTGCCAAGTGGCTATAACTGTGGAATGATTGTATAGGCGATGTTCAGGCGACGCTTCAACATTATGTCTTGTATATGTGCTTCAGTCCCGGACGCACCGTTGCAAGGCTTCAGAGGGAACTCCTGGCCTTAGCATGCATGTTGGAGGCATCAGCACAGAACGAGGTTCTCCCGCACCCTGCATACAAACTGGTGGATTATCAGTACATTGAATGCACTGGTGGGGAAGCTACTCGCCCGCTCGACAAAACCGAACACGTAATACAGGTTCCTTGCACCAACTATTAAGTTGTCTTTCTAGTTGCCTTAGGATCAGTTTCATGCAAACATTGAATAGCCTAACGTGTCGGACAGTGCGCCGTGCGATGCTTGAGGAAACACGGCGAGACTTACCAACTTACCATTTCTCCTTCCCTGTCCAAGGCAAACATGATTAATTCAAGCACGGGCATGTATAAGCATTCAAGAGGCATAGCATTAGCAAACACGATATTGTTATTACATGATCGTTCAGGTGTTTAGTTGTTCATTGATGCTATGCAATGACTCGCACGCGGATAGCCGCTAAGCGAGGATGACTTATCTATATGACATAAGTCGCTGGCGTAGCCATTATGGAGGGTTCACAGTCTCAAGACACAGAATGATATGCAACGCAGGTGGTGAGCCCCGCTGCATAACACCTTGCCCCATAACATACGACTGCTCATACGTCCCGTCCGGATCGGATCGATCCCAGTGCTCCAGTGACCGTCCGCGGAACTCAACATAACATACCTTGTGCACAAGTTGTCCGCAATAATGCAGGTCAGGGTCTATCCATTATCCATAGCTTGACATGATAATCATGAACTTAAACTTCATCTGAACGAGCATATTGCTCCACGAGCTGGGATTTAATCAGTACATAACACGATCCTCGTTCAGATGCATAACTTAGCATGATTATCATTCAAGCGATTCACGTTCATATTCATTCTTACTTGATGCATTCCCCTGGTTCGGGGATATGCCTTGGGTGACCTGACGGTCCCGGATACTTGCAGGTTTACTTGCACAGAAGGACTATTTGATAGTCTCCTGGCTAACAAGAATGCATGCACAATACAATAACATTTAACATTCTTAAGCAGACAAGCATGCGTTTCTAAGGAACATAAGCAGGCACGTTTGCTCGGACCCGAAGGTAAGCCGAGAGATGAAACCGTTAGGGACTTAGCATGCGAGGGTCTGAATACAAGCAGTATTTCAATTTCCATGTTCTAGCATAAGCAATATGAGTTGGGATTATTCCCTTAGCTAGGTGCGTTGGATTTATTAGCATGCAGGGGGTGAATCACCTAGCGACTAGCATGTATCATTCCAGATTTTATGTGTGCTGGCTAAGCAAAGACAAGTTTACCGTAGCCACCCACCTTAGCGATGATTCGCCTCGGTAGAGCGATACGCCTGAGCGAGCCTCTGAAAGCCTAAGCTGAATTCCTGTAGGGACAAGTCTGGATATCCTTTGCTTCTTGATCGAGGCAGTTGCACTTTTGCCGTTTGAGACGGCAGTCCGCTAGAACGGAACAGGGTGTTACATAGACTGTCTGACACTCTCGCCCACCTCATCTTGAGTGGCCAGAAAGGTTTCTTCAGCCCGCTGAGACTACAATGCAGCATGTACGTCCACATTTTAATATCCTAGGAAGTTTCAAAAAATGCTTTTTTTCACACTATCCTATGTTGCTTCAACTATATCCTAAGTTATATTATAAATGAAAACAATATAATACTTACATATGTCTTGCTCACTTTCCCATTCACGTACGTCCCATCCTTTCTCTTGTGCATGTAGGCGAAGACCTCGGTGAAACCAACTTTCGAGAGATCTCCACCCTCCGTCATAATATTATTGGCTTATGTACAAAATAGGAAGAAAACATATCGGTAGAATAATCTATGATATTAAACTACATAATGAAGGAATTTAACTATTTCAAGGTATTTTCCTTAGTATTTGATCTGGTTTTGTCCCTAAAGCACTTTTCTTTGATGGCATGTATTAAAACTTATGCATTGGTTATGGATTTCATATATTAGTAGCATTTCTTGTTTTTCCTATCTTCATTTTCTGTCAATTTACTCTATTTTCTGTGAAGGGGTAAGATTAGATCACTTGTTACTTACGATGATGCACTTATGGAAATATTATATGTTCATGATTGAGGTTTAGAGAGCATACCATAGTACCATCGTCGATGATGTGACGTCGAATGAACGTATAAACATACTCGTATACGATTATTCGGATGCGAAACGTTAGATGTAGGGAGGAGTTCGACTAATGCAGTTTGCATATGGTGGTAGCCCAACTAGTTAGAGGTCCGTGATCGTTTAGGCACGTTCACACCTTCTCGATGCAGCAGTATTGATCCAAATGCATCACTAGATAGACCAGAGAGTAACTAGTCTTGACATCGACAAGTCAGCGTTATTCCTGACCCATTTTTCTCTTCTATATTTTTATAATATTGTTCTTTCTCTAAGCCGGATCGTGACTATTCCACCCTAATCTCCCTCTAGAATTTGAACCCATGATCTACCAATAGACTAGCGCCTTAGAGACAAGTCAGGACAATTCCGAATTCAAACTAGTTTATAATTTAATTCGAAAAGAGCATGAGAAGCTGGTTCACGCAGATATAAATCTCGACCAAGGAAATAGCACGATCAAGAGACATGTTAGCTAAATTTGATACTCAAATTGATGACTTGCAGTGCATGACGTGTGGCCAGTCAAATGAGACGATGAAGCATTTGTTCTTCAATTGTCCTGTGGCATTGGAAGTATGGAGGAAGCATTGGATCCAGCTGAAGTTACGGGCCAAAGATGGACATAGCATAGAGGCGGTGATAAATAATATAAGGGCTGCTAGGAGTCGAGGATTGTTGTGGTTTAGGGAGGCATGCACAAGGCTCTTTGCGGCGGTATAGAATATCTGGAAGGAGAGGAATAATCGCATATTTGCAGGACTATATATATACAATTATTATTGATCATATATATACAATTATTATTGATCTTCTTCACAATATAGAGTATGATGTATTTAGGATGGGGATAGCTAGTCCCCTAGGGTGTGGCTTAATGGTAAAGCTACAGAATATTTATCGAGCAGGTCCGGACATCGAGTTTCGGCATCGACTAAGAGGTGGGAGGAGATTTTCGGATAGAAAAAAATAAAATAATAATATTAATAAAAAGGGTGGGAATAGCTAGTGGGGCCACCTGAGGTGGTAGAGTTGTAAAAATAAATTTTATTAATATAATTACCTTCTACCAATATATAAGACCAGTATTTTTGGTGCCGTAAATTTTGACAAGACACCATAAATTTTGGAAGTCTTTACTGTGCAAAGGAATACCAAACTGATAGTCATTTGCATGAAAAAAAAACTGTCAAAATTTTGGTAGTTATAAGGAATGCCAAAATTACGATGTCCTGACATGAGCTAAATACTACGAATAAAATCAAATGTAATTTACGCAATCATGTCATGGACCAATTTAAATTTTATCCGGTCGCTTTACAATAGTAGAATACAATTCTAGTATGGAAAAAGAAATTAGAAAACACTTGAACTTTTACCATTCCACTACACTTACGTAGGTCACATAGACATAATTGGAGATCTCAGACGCTTATCGTTACATCGTGAGATACAGAATGTAGGATTCTAGGGGATGTTTCCTGCATGAAATATTATTATATTTTCGGACAAATTTGGAATAAAAAAATTATTCTCATATGTTTAATTTATGTTATAAAAAAATATTTTCGAAAATTATGAATATCCGGTTAAACAATTTGACCATAAAATATGGAAATTGTATTTCTTAAAAATATCGTCGGGAAGGGTTTTTTGGGATATTTTTCTTTTGTCTTTTATTTTTATGTTTTTTTAGTCTTTTGTTCTTTTTGTTATCTTCTTAATTTCTACTTTGGTTTGCTATTTTTTTATGATTATATTGTCCTTTTTTATTGTAGTTAGGCAGTAATATTGGAAAAAAATTGAGGGTTTTGGATAACCCAATTTCTAGTGACTTTTGTAGCATTTCACCTCTTCTGTGATGGGTTGAAGAGGCAGCAACCTACAAGGTTGTCTGTACTCCTCATCACATGAGAGGTTTGTAGAGGTAACAAATGTTGCTATTTTTGCAAGTGAGATTTACTTTTTCTAAATATGAGCTACTATTTATCTTGTTTATTGTTATCTTCTTTATTTCTTCCCTGTTTTGCTGAGTGGTTATTCACCTCTAGAGTGCTTGACACAATTTCATGCCTTGTTTGATGTGTGTGTTTTGTGTCTGCTTTTAGCTGACTATCTATAACTATTTTTTCTTGGTACCATATGCCAAAATTTCCCCCTTTGTAGGTTGATAGATTTTTCTGATCGTACGGATCGTACGATACTAGCTACAGTATCAAGCACTCTCAGTGTTATTAATGTCATTATAGCATTGGTGGGTGAGGAGAAAAATGAATGAACATGCATTGCTAGAGGTAAAGACAAATGTGTATCCTATCTTGGGATGAGCACGACATCCTTCTATACCTTAGTACGTATGCTAAGGATTAATGGGTCGCTTTGAGATAGTCATTGGGTTTGTGTGGAAGAACATGTGGCAATATTTTTGTACATGCTAGGGCACAAGTCAAAGAACAGGATATGCACTGTTGACTTTGTGCGTTCTGGAGAAACGATCTCAAGATACTTTAATATAGTACTTGGGGCTTTATTTACTCTACGTGAAGTAGTAATGAAGCAACCTGGGTGTGAAACCCCAATGGAGATAAGGCAAAACTGTGAATGATTTTCTTATTTTAAGGTAAATTAAATATTAGTTGAAGTCTAGTTTTGACCAAATTAATAAGTTGTAGGAACATATTATAGTTACCTAACCAAATGTATTAATTTATAGGATTGTATCGGTATGATAGATGGAACCCACGTCCAAACCACTTTGCCTTTATCGGAGGACCCCCGTTTTAGGGGTAGAAAAGATTCACTAACACAAAATCTATTAGCTGATGCTACTCCGAATAAGAAGTTCAGTTACGTGTTAGCTGGTTGGGAGGGGTCTGCTAGTGATATGACTGTTTTGAGAGATGCCCTCTCAAGGCCTATCCCAAATGGCCTCAAAATTATCCAAGGTATTATATACCCTTTACCCTCAAATTTATATGTATTGGGTATATAGAGATGAAACTTATAAGTATGATTTATATATAAATATATGGATGTAGGAAAGTACTATCTAGTGGATGCTGGATATACAACCATGAATTCATAGCCCCATATCGTGGGGTGAGGTACCATATGTCCCAAACAAAAGGGCGTGAGCCTAGGAATACAAAGGAGCTTTTCAATTGGAGGCATTCAAAATTAGGTAGTAAGATAGAATGTGCTTTTGGTACACTTAAGAATCGGTTTTGCATTCTAGGTTCAAAAAAGTTTCACTCTTTCCCCACCCAAGTTGACATTGTAATTGCTTGTTGTATTTTGCATAATTTTGTACTTGGTGTTGATCCTCATGATGGTTTAGTGCTTAATGAAGTTGACAAGGATGCATCTACATCTTCTAAAAATGATAACGTGTATCATTTCGACAAATTCACGCAAAACAATTCACAATCTGAGCAAAGAAGTGTTAAGAAGACGTGGGGGGATTTTTGTGACAATATAGCGGCTGAGATGTGGCATGACTACTGCCATGGAAAGGGTACCTAAACATCCCCCTTTATCATATTTTTTGTAGGATTGGGAGTCAGTTTTTGTATTTAACATGCCCCTTTATCAAATTTTGTATAGACTTGGCAGTCAATTTTTGTATTTAGTATGTTTACTTCCTTTTTGGTTCAATACAATACCAAGTTTTAGTATATTACCTAAACATGCCCCATACTATCTGTGTTACCTTCAGTTTTTGGGCTGTGAACTTATATACTATACTCGCAACAGAATATTTGTTTATTTGTTTCCTGATATTTACAGATGAAATGTCTGATAATTTTGCAAAACATGCTAATAACCCCTTTGCCCCTCCTAAGCTAAGGTGTTCTTCTTTGCCTCCTCCCCAACCATACCAACCTGCGCAATCATTTAGCAACTTATTACTTGACCTAAACTGGGGTAGAACGACGGATCCTTACATGGATTCATATTCGTTTATCCAAAGCAAATGATCTAATCCGGAGAGGAAAAACAATGAGTTTGTTGCCACTTCCCCTGCAAAAAAGAACAATGCAAAGAAGGGAAAAGGATCAACAAGTGGGGGTCAAAGCAATAAATATTGGCATCAATCTCATACAGACTTGCTTCTAACAATTTTATGTGATGAGGCCAATAATTATGGTAAGCCCGACAAAAACTTCAAGCAATGCTCTCTCCAAAGAGGTGCTAGTGCTATCAATGCGAAGTTTGGTGAGAGTTACACTACGGAGAACGTACATAATCATCTAAGAGTGCAAAAGTCAAAATTGTTAGAGATTTTAAAGGCTAAGGAAATGTCGGGGGCCGGTTGGGATGATGAAACTAAAACTGTGATCTTGGATGAGAAAACTTACAACAATCTTGATAAGGTAATGTGTAGGAGTTAATAGAACACTTTTAAAGTTCCTTTTTTGGTCACTTTGCTTCTATTACTAATGTGCCTTTTTGTTTTTTCTATAGGCTAAATCAAGGTTATGTCTATACATCAATAAACCGATAAGAAATTATAATTTGTTGAGGGTGGTATATGGGGATGACCATGCTACTGGTAGTCAATCTAGATCATGCTACAGACAATATGGTGTCTACGAGAAGGACGTTGTTAATTTGGATGATGTGAATGAGGAGCCTATAGGGGTAAACATTGAACATAATAAATCTTCTGCCCCAACTAAGATGACAACTGTTGAATATTTTGGAGTTCTATTTTATATTTTATTTATAATCTCTTGGCTATATATATATATATATATATATATATATATATATATATATATATATATATATATATATATATATATATATATAGACTTACAACCCTCCATCTTACATAAAACCCCTAATATACTAACATTCCTCCTCAAGATGGAAAAAATATATTCACTAAGCCCATCTTGTCACATCCTCTAATCATATCTACAGAGCTAATTCCCTTGGTCAGACTGTCTGCTACATGATCCTTTATTGGAACATGGCCTAGCTCCAGTAGTCTACTGTCCAACTTCTCCTTGATGAAGAACCTATCGATCTCGATGTGTTTGGTCCTGTCATGTTGTACTAAATTATTGGCGATACTGATGGCTGACTGGTTGTCATACCACGACTTTATCTTGGATCCTTGATCCAGCTTTAGCTCCACCAGCATACTCTTCAGCCATAGCAGCTCTGCAACTCCCAAGGCCATAGCTCTGTACTCCGCTTTAACTGTCGATCTGGCCACCACTGACTGCTTTGTCATGCCCCGTCCCAAAATACGTAGGACTAAGAGGACGTAACATGCCAGCTACGCACTCGACCAGACTCTGGTCCGACTCGAATACGTATAAGCTGAACTATAATGGTCACTAAATAATCCAGTAAATATAAATAACTATGTCTCAATCCACAATAAACAAAAATACACAAGAATGAGCTACATGTGCTACAGTCGTCCGCCCAACAACACACATACTCGAATAGACTCGAGAAAAAATATGAGTCTATAAAACTAGGCTACAACAGCAGGTGAATAAACAAAATGAATAAAATAAACATAATACCGGTAGAAATGATATGAGTACCTGGTACCAATGCCTGCAAGACAAGCAACTTCATCAACAACTCCAAAGGCTCCGTAATCGTCTATGCTGCAAAACTGGCAGGGGACCAGGTCCTCAGAGGGACGTAACAAGGTCTTACTCCTCCAAGAGACCAATTTTTCTCCTACAAATATGCAATATCCCGAGGTAGACCTCATGTCATCAGCACAGCTAGTCCAGTCAGAGTCATAGTAGTCCTCGATGTTCACGTGATCATTCTTCCTGAATATCAGTCCCTTTCCGGGGGCACCCTTCAAGTATCTAAGAATCTGGTATATTGCGTCCATATGACCCTTCCGTGGGTCATGCATGTAGCGGCTCACCACACTCACTACAAAGCAAATATCAGGACGTGTGTGGCTTAAATAGATCAACTTGCCCACTAGTCTCTGGTATTTGTCCCGATCAACTGGTTCTCCAGCCTCAGCATACAGCATGAAACTCTGATTAATTGGCGTCGCTGCAGGTTTGTATTTCAATATCCATGTCTCTGTGAGAAGGTCCAGCACATACTTTCTCTGAGAAAGAACAACCCCCTCTGCTTCTCGAGCAATCTCAATTCTAATAAAATACCGAAGAAGGCCAAGGTTCTTCACCTCGAACTCCTTTCCAAGCTTCCTCTTGAGTCGGGCAATCTCCTGCTCACCATCTCCTATGATAATTATATCGTCCACATATACCGCAAGCATGGTGATGTAGCCTCCACTCCGACGAAAAAATACAGTATGATCAACGTTGATCTGCCGATATCCCATCCCTATTATCACCCTCCTGAATCTGTCAAACCACGCTCGAGGAGACTGCTTCAATCCATAAAGGGACTTCTTCAACCTGCAGACCTTGTCCACTGTCTTATCAGTGCAGAATCCTGGTGGTATCTCCATGTACACCTCCTCCATAGATCCTCATAAAGAAACATATTATTCACATCCAGTTGATGTAGCTTCCATCCACCATTCGCTGCCAAAGAAATCAGGGTCCTGACGGTGCTCATCTTAGCCATTGGTGCAAAAGTCTCGTCGTAGTCAATGTCGTATGCCTGACTATATCCTTTTTTCACCAATCGAGCCTTGTAGTGATCAACCTGTTCATCTGGGTTCTACTTCACAGTAAAGACACTTGCATTTAACTGTCCTCTTACCCTCTGACAGTTTTACCAGTTTTCAAGTGTGGTTCTTCTCAAGAGCCCCTAACTCCTCGTGTATCGCCGCTTTCCACTTTGGATCATTCTTGGCAACCTACCAATTGTTAGGTACAGTAATATTATCTAAAGATGCAAGGAATACTCCATGAGAAGAAGAGATGTTATCATATGAAATAAACTGAACAAGGCCCAACCATATCTATCAGAAGGATTTCTCGCATTGTTGTGAGTGGTCCTCCGTACTAATAATGGTGTGAGAAGGGTAGGAAGAGTAATATCACCTGAAAAAAAATCTGGTGGTGGTGGTGTAGGTGTCTCAGGAATCGAGACGGACGCAGGCAAGGGACTTGGCACTGGCACTATAGGTATGGTCCTGCAGTTTGCTTCCCTTTCCTACTGTAGGTAAGTAACTCCCCCTAAGTCGTGGGCCTAACACCTCTCATCTCCTTCCCCTATTCCTCTTCACTCTCCTCCTTGATCGTTCCTCCATGCCATACTCCTAAATCGGTCACCAAACTCTCAACAATCTCCCTCTCTCATCTCATTCTCTCAGTGTCAGGTGAGTTGCCCATGGATGAGATTCCCTCCTGTTGGTAGTATGGATCAAGCTCCCTGAAGTGAACATCTATGCTCATAAACCTCTTCTTCTCTTCTGTGCTCCAACACACGTACCCCTTCTGAGTCATCGAATAGCCCACGAAGACACACTTGACTGCTCTAGGGTCAAGTTTTCCAACAGACGGTCCGTTGTCCTTCACAAAACATACGCAGCCAAACACCTTCGGCGGGAGTATCTCACTATTATTTTCTTGTAATATCTCACATGGAGACTTCCATCCCAGTACTTTTGAGGATATCTTGTTGATCAGTTGAGCTATTGTCAATACTACATGCTCCCACAGACTCTGTGGGACATTCATGGCGATCATCAGGCTCCTTGCCACCTCTAAAAGGTGTCTGTTCTTCTTTTTTGCCACTCTATTCTGTGCTGGTGTGTATACACAGGTGGTTTAATATTGTATCCCTTGGGCTGACAGGTATTCCTCAAGTGATTTGTTGGTATACTCTATTTCATTGTCAGACCTCAGTACCTTCACCACTGCTCTGTACTGAGTCTGGACATATTTATGAAAGTCCTGGAAATAGGCAAAGACATCACTCTTATTCTTCATCAAATATAGCCATATGACACGAGAGGAATAATCAATAAAAGAAATAAAATACTTGTAACCATTCATAGTAGTTGTGGCATACGGCCCCCAAACATCAGAATGTATAATATCAAAAATAGAATAGCTCTTATGGCCCGCACTAACATATAAGCTCCTAGTAAGTTTGCCTAAATCAAATGCATCACATACTAGTTTTTTCTTATTTGCGTTCTCATAAATAGATGGATACAACCTACTCAAAATACCAAAAGAGGAATTTTCCAACTGCCTGTGATGGAGTATTAGTGTATCATCGACACTCATCTTCGATCCTCCTATTCCTTCCCTCTCTGCCACTGACACCAATACCGAATCTAGCCCTTCTCGATCCAGGTACCACGGTCCATCATGCCAAGTGCCAGTCCCAAGTCTTCGTCCCGTCTTCTTCTCCTGGAAGATCACTTTAGGAATATTAAAAGAGACAATGCATTTTAGTTGGAGGATTATAGAACTAATGGACAAAAGACTGATTGGAAAAGAAGGAGCATGCAAAATATTAGTAATTTGACTGAACCTGTACAATCGATAATACCCTTACCGACCACTGGCTGGAAAGTACCATCGACTATTTGAATATTGTCCGTCGATGCTAGGTGAGTGTAGGAAGAGAACTCACTAGCATTCCATATCACGTGTCGAGACACACCCGAATCGATAATCCAGTCTGACGATCTAAGGGAATACATAGATGCAAAGGCGAGTAAGTCGTCAGTACCTTTCGATGGATGGGCATACATGGCAATATTGCCTCTGGCAAAGACTGAGGTGGATGCCTCCTTATTCCCACTCCTCTTGTCTCCATCGCTTGACGCTCTCTGCTTTCTCCTGAGTACCTCTAACATGCCCAGCAGTGCCTGATCCTCCTTTGTATAGGCATCATCAGTTCCCCCCTTCGCCTTCTACTACTAGCAGGTTCGCCCGATAACCTCCTCGACTACCCCGTCGACCCCCACGACCACGACCACATCCTCCAAACTGTCCACGTCCACCACCTGAATCTTCCTCCTTGGGTGGTTTGGTGCAAGCATACCTCAGATGGCCCACCTCTCCACAGTTGTAGCACTGTCAGGGGTCTCCCTTAGGTCATGTGCCTCCTAAATTGGCAACCGTCAATGTTGACTTTATTTCAAGAGGACCACATGTCCCTGCTTGCAGCTTGATGCGAGTCTCCTCCTAGATCATGTTCGAGATAGCCTTATCAAGTGTAGGGATCTTCCATTGGGCTAGAAGTAGTGTTGTCCTCTAAGCAAACACTACGGCCAGCCCCTTAAGAAACTTCATCGTCCTCTCATGCATACATACTTCTCTCTCCTTACACTTTGGGTCCTTGCATCTCGTCCGATCTGAGGAGTGATCACAATCCAATCACAGACGCTCCAACTCCGTGGCATACTCCTGCACCGTCTTCTCTCCATGTACGGTGTCGTCGATCTCCCCCTTGATCTAGAAAATCCTCAAGTTATTTCCCACACCATCGTAGGTCATCCTTAACATCTCCCACACGCCCTTTACTATCTCAAGGCCATCTACTGTGGTAGTGATCGATTGGACAAAATAATTGAGGAACCAAATGTATATCACCATATGACTGGACTTCCACTCATCGTGTCATGTCGAGCCCTCATCCAGCTCTGTCTTCTCTCCTAACAATAAACCCTCCAGGTTCTTTCCTGCGAGGGTTCTACTCACCCATCATGACTAACTCAGGTAGGTGGCCGGTCCATCAAGCTTCAGATCGATGGAGGAAAGCTCCAACTTCGCCAGTGTTCGTGTCGCGCTCTCACAAGTCGACTGTTTCATCAGCTTCATCAACGTTGCGACGTCCGCAGGGTCCAACTTCTTGATGATCTCCTCCATCGATCCTCCTCTTCTCTGATTACCTCACACCCATACCACAATTTATGTTTATCCTCTTCGTCCTCTCCTAGACCCGATCATGCCTCTCCCCCGTCAGATCTAGGCCTTCGATGTCAACGTCCGGAACGACCCACGGGAGACGCCGGAAATCGTGGCAGAAGGCTCATTCGGGCTCCGCATGAGTCGCGGCTTTGCGGTGGTGGCGGAAGTGTGATGGCGGCGGCGGCGACGGTGGTGGTGGGCGAGCAGTGCGGTAGCGGTGGTGGTGGCGTGGCAGCGGTGGTGGCGGCTATGGTTTGGCGGCTAGGGTGGTTTGTGCTCTGATACCATGTAGAATATTTTGGAGTTATATTTTATTATAATCTCTTGGCTATATATATATATATATATATATATATATATATATATATATATATATATATATATATAGCCTTACAACCCGGGGGTGATTCGAACCCAAGTGCCAAGGGGGGATTCGAACCCAAGCCTCCCGCTCCCCCCCCCCTGGTGCTACCACAAGGCCACACCCCACGTACTACCAGGACTTTGGCAATCTATTACAGTCATAACTGTCATAATCATGGAAATTATTTGTCGTCTCCAACCCGACTGTCACGATTTCTTCAAACTCCTATAATGGGTTGTATTCAAATGAGGAAGAGAAAAAGAAAGTTGTGTGAGAGGAAAAGGGAATAAGAACTTGAGTGTTTGAAATTATGTTGTCCCCTAATATTTTTTTTGAAGAATAATTTGGATATCAAAAAATGATCATATTTGTTAAAAGATGTGATATCCCCTATCACTTTGACTGTTTTCCCTAATAAATTTCTATTTAAATGGGCAAATTAAGTCCAGTATTTTCAAGGACGAATTTTTTTTCCAAGCGGGAAATTTTAATGTAGCAAAGACGAGATCGTTTGACTGATCGAGGCAGTTTATATAGTTAGATTTGACAAGCAAATGCACATTTTTCATATCTTTTATAGGATTCCATTTTGCAAATAACAGTGGTCATTTTATCACATCCTTGACCAAGTTATACCATATATATAAGCATATATATAAGGTGGCTTGCAAATGACTCAAAAGTGAGCTGTATAAACCATTTATAAATATTCCATTAATTATTTTTTTTAAATTAATTATTTAACTACATAATATGATTTACTCAAAACTAAATAATTTTAACTCAAATTGTTAAGGTGGGAGGCATTTTTTTTTTTGTCTGAGTTCAATTTCTAGATACGACAATATTTGTAACAAATTTATATTAAAAAAATCAACAATTTTTTTTACGCACAAGTAATGTACGTGCACATTACTAATATCATATATTCTTTTAATGTTTTAAGATTTAGTTAGTGTTTATTTTATTTTCTTCTCTCCAAGATTTGCTTGGCTTGTTTACCAATGTAATGGTGTGAGAATACAATTCAATAAAATTAATTGTTTGAGGATACTCTCTTCTCATTAGCATATTTCAATATTTTATAAACTGTTGGAACTGCAACACAAATAGTTATAACTGTCAAAATCACGAAAATCCTTTGTCGTTATCAACCTGACTGTCACGATTTCTTGAAACCCTATAATGAGTTGAATTCGAATGCGGAAAAGGTTGCACGAGAAAGAGAAAGTTGTGTGAGAAGAAGAGGGAATAGGAGCTTGAGTGTTTGAAATTATGTTGTCCTCTAATTTTTTTTTTAAGGATAATTGGGATATCAAAAAATGACCATATTTGTTAAAAGATGTGATAGCCCCTATCACTTTGTCTATTTTCCCTAATAATTTTCTATTTAAATGGAAGGGAAAATTAAGTCCAGTATTTTTAAGGACGAATTTGTTTCCAAGCGGGAAAGTCTAATGTAGCAGAGACGAGATCGGTTAACTGATCGAGGCAGTTTATATAGTTTAGATTTGACAAAAAAATGCACGTTTTTCACATCTTTTGTAGGATTCCTTTTTGCAAATAACAGTGGTTGTTTTATCAAATCCTTGACCAAGTTATATCAAATATATAAGGTGACTTGGAAACGGCTCAAAAGTGAACCGTCTAAATCATTTGTAAAAATTCTATTAATTATTTTTTTAATTAACTATTTAACTATCTAATATAATTTACTCAAAACTAAAAAACTTTTAACTCAAGTTGTTAAGGTGAGAGACTTTTTTGTTGTTGTTTGAGTTCAATTCCTAGAGATGACAGTATTTGTAATAAATTTATATTAAAAAAATCAACATTTTTTTACGCGCATGCAATGTACGTGGACATTACTAGTATCATATATTACTTTTAATGTTTTAGGATTTAGTTAGTGTATATTTTATTTTCTACTCTCCAAGGTTGGGTTGGCTTGGCTTGGCTACCAATGTAATGGTACGAGAATACAATTGTTTGAGTATACTTGCATATTTCAATATTTTGTAAATACGAGCAAGGCGGGGGGAGTGAGGTTATGAATACTCCCTCGTGGATTCAAGCAAAACCTAGCAAGGTTCAAAGTATCGGAATCGGTATCGGACCATTCCTATGAGTATCGGGATCGACGGTATCGATAGTATTGGCGGTTTCAGATCGGAGTATAGGATTTTTTGGTATCAGAAAGCAAATAACTATTAGTAAATTATTAACATTTTAGAAAATATATTTTATATATTTATGCATAATTTTAAGTATTTTAAGTATTGTTTGTTAGTATTTTTGAAATTCAATTAAATAGTAGTCACCCTTGTGGATTGATTTACATTCGATAAGATAAGTTTTTCTCTTTTATATGTTTTTACAACCTGACTATGATTTTACACCTTTACTAATTGGTCTTTTTAATTCAATTTTCTTTGTCAAATTGACTGAAAAAGAGACATCTAATGTCGGTATCGGTCAGTATCGGGTATCAGTCGGTATCGGATTGGGACATGCCAAACTATATCGATATCGGCTATATCGGATCAGTATCGACCGATACTGCAAACTATGAACCTAAGGTGATGTTTCAGTAGGCAATGGGTCGATTATCATTTTTGCCTTTGTTTTGGGAGCAACAATATTACTTTTCCCATTTTATTGTCATATGGTGTAGATTGAGCCAAAACTATCAATATCATTGAACTTCAAGAAAGAGCGGGCAACCTATATGGATTTAGGTTATTTCAAAATCCTAAATAAAGTTTAATAGATTTTACTGAACTATGGAAATAATGCCCCTTTAGCTCCCAAGTATAGTTGATAGATTTTACTGAACTATAGAGATATAGTCCTTTTGGCTCCTAAGTAAAGTTGATAGATTTTACTGAACTATGGAGATATAGTACTTTTGGTTCCTAAGTAAAGTTTATAGAATTTAACTAAAATATTGGGGTAGTTGCCCCTTTAGCCACCACACATTTTTAGTCATGGACAAGCGTGAAAGGGTTCATGGCAATCCGGTAAATAGAATTTTATTGACATATAACCTAGGTTGCATATACACGAAAACAAATTTTGACACGAGCATAATACGGATATGAAATACAACTTTTTTGAAAATTTTAGGATACGGTTATGCATGGATAAAATTTATATATATATATATATATATATATATATATATATATATATATATATATATATATATAGGTTGGGTCTCTTTGAAGACTGGACATAGTCGACACGAGCATATATATATATATATATATATATATATATATATATATATATATATGAAAACATATTTTATACATTACATCTTAATATCCACTTAAAGTATGTTTTGGATTTCTTTGAAGATGGACATAGTTAAGCCATATCCGAGAAAAGCGTCAAAGAAGTATCTTGTCCAATACATGTTTATTTTCTAGTGGAAAAGTGAAGATGCAACGATATCTCCCTTACAAAAAATTTGTGTTTGTAAAGAATGTATATTACAACTCTTGTTGTAAATACACCGAGAAATTCTTTTACAAAGTATAATATTCTTGGGATAGTATGGCGATAGAGATTGGATCAACACATGATCCCTTTACTCCGTTAATGATCTGACTTCATGTGCACGAGTGTTCTTCAATGGCACATCTACTGGAGGTCGCAGTAATGTAGTAGACCTAAGGAAGAAGAAGTTTTACTTAGAGGACAAAGGAAGTCTCATGAAAAGAGAAGACCTTGATTTTTGCTCTTTGATGAGCTATTTATAGCCAAAGGCTCACAATTTGTATGCTACTTCTAACGGGCTTGAGGGATTATATGATGTGTGCGAGCTACGTGATGCACGCGACTAATATAATGCACACGGCTGACTTGATATCCCCGGCTGATGTGATGCACTTGGCTGATACGATGTGTCGACAACATTTAAATAAGGACAAAGATGGAACTATATTCCAGAGCCAAGGTTGCCCCTTTGGAGCTTTGCTTCCAACGGCGAGGACATCAATGCTTGAGCATAGCCTCCAACAGATGGAGCCACGCTTGGTTTTCAACTAGCCTGCTTCTAGCTGCTAAAAAAGAGTTGGTCGATCGGTTGCTTACTTCTAGCGTCTGGAGAAGGCGAGCCAGTTTACTTTTAACTTCCAACGGCTTGAGCAGGGACTCTACTGTTTGCTTCCCACGGAATACTGTTCTTTCTCTGTCCATCACTGGAAGCCACATACGGGTTGGGGGCATTGCCCCCGTACCCTCACAAGGGGCGCTAGGGGGTGAAGCATTTTGCGCCGTTTGTCGGGTGATATATCATGAGAGGTTTGGAAATTATGAGACCAAAACGTGGTCATTTTTGTAGGGCCAACAATGTTAGATACAAAATTGCTCTCAACACTTCTCTCCTTGCTCTCAAGAACTCTCTACATAAAACTCTCAAAACTTTTGTGTTGAACTTATTCAAGAAATTTTTATTATCGTATGTCAAACTTATTCAACAATCATTGAGCACAATTTGAGATATCTCAAGAAGAAATCTTTGGCCCCTTTATATATCATACCATATGTCTATACATGGAAATCCAACATTATGTAGGAATATGAATCCAGTCTTATTCTTCAAAGATATGGTCAAAGGTCAAAGTCAATTTTCTTCAAAGATATGGTTAAAGGTCAAAGTCAATTTTCTTCAAAGATATGGTCAAATGATTAAAGCCAATTTTCTTCAAAGATATGGTCAAATGATTAAAGCCAATCTTCTTCAAAGATATGGGCAAATATATTAGTCAATCTCCCTTCAAAGATATGGTCAAATATATTTTCCTTCATATCTCCACCTCGAAAAGATTTTGCCACAAAATTGAGCCGACACACTTCTCTACCACATAGCTTCACTAAATCAACCACTCGTCAATCCCGTCCCGAAGGGCTCTCAAGCAATAGCAAGGACTTGGAGCAAGTCCAAACAATGTTGGAACTTGGCTATAGGAACAACCTTAGTCAACATATCAGCGGGGTTGTCCTTAGTATGCACATTTTCGAGTGCAATGTCTATGTATTCTATAACATCCCGTATGAAGTGGTAGCGAACATCAATAGGCTTGGTCCTTGCATGATGGACTTGATTTTTTGTCAAATGGATAGCACTCAAGCTATCACAATGCACATCAACTACATCATGCTTCACCCCCAAGTCATTAATCAAGCCGCGAAGCCATAGGCCCTCTTTCACTGCCTCTGTCAATGCCATATGCTCTGCTTCCATAGTCGACAAGGCAATCATATCCTGCAACATAGACCTCCAACTGACTGGCGCACCATGTAGAACAAACACGTATCCAGTAGTTGACCTACGCCTATCCAGATCGCCAACATAGTCTGAATCCACATATCCACTAACCTGACTAAAACCTCCACCAAAGTGTAATCCTACGTCAATGGTGCCCTTCAAGTACCTGAATATCCATTTCACATCCTCCTAGTGCTTCTTTCCTGGATTAGCCATAAAACGACTAACCACACTTACGGCTTGTGCAATGTCTGGTCGAGTGCACACCATAGCATACATCAAGCTGCCAACTGAACTCGCATAAGGAACTCGATCCATATGCTCTTTCTCCTCATCTGTAGTAGGGGATAATTTGGTTGAGAGCCTAAAGTGACCAGCCAAGGGAGTAAAAACAGATTTTACATCTTCCATACCAAAACGAGCAATGATCTTATCAATATAGGACTTCTTAGACAAAGACAACATTCGTTTCTCAAGGAAATATCTCATTGAGCACAATTTGAGATAGCTCAAGGAGAAACCTTTGGCCCCTTTATATAGCATACATATGTCTATACATGGAAATCCAACATTATGTAGGAATAGAAATCAAATCTTATTCTTCAAAGATATTGTCAAAGGTCAAAGTCAATCTTTTTCAAAGATATGGTCAAATGGTCAAAGCCAATCTTTTTCAAAGATATGGTAAAATGGTCAAAGCCAATCTTCTTCAAAGATTTGATCAAATATATTTTCCTTCAAATGCGAACAAAGATACAATCCTCTCGAGGAGTATCCGTG